>JAODAL010008567.1:7500-116717 GCA_025379985.1 Phyllomedusa bahiana | reverse complement strand
TACGGACTCGGGTTCTGTTCCCCCACAGCACATGTCCAACTTTCCCTACTAAAGCCACCATACGGGGATGTGCAGGGGGTGTTTTTTTCTAATTTTCTAGTTTCCCCCCGGGGCTTCTTTGTCTTTCTATTTAATTCCTTCCTCGTTCTTCCTTTCACCATACCCCTTTCCCCTTCCCATTTTTTTTGCTACAGGGGCCCACATTCGGCTTGATCAAGTAACTTTTGATCTCTGACCAGCCCCACTTTGTACTAGGGCAGAATGCCACAGTACGTCCAGGGGGTCATCACAATCCCCTATTTTCAAAAACTTGTGAACCCTTTTTCACCCGCTTTTTCCCTTCGCTGGTCATATCTCACGTGCATCCCAGTCTCCTTGTTTAAAGTGATGGCCCACCCCCATCTTGGCGGGGGGAGTATGCCCTCCTTTCTAACTCTTAAACACGGAAAAAAAAACAGAACAAACAAAACAAAAGTGAGGTAGATAGTAAAGTAGGGGTTTTCGGGGAAGTTGGTCAAAAAGGGAGGGTGACGGGGGACGTGTACCCTGTGACTATGTGTATTTATTTTTAACCCCTAGTTAGGGTCCCTTATCTCAGACAGGTTTTTTTTATTTAATCCTTATAAAACATCGTCACACTTTTTCCAGCAGAACACCATTCGGGAGCCCCTTTTTGTGTAAAAAAAACATGTAAATAGACAGGGCAAACTTGCCACATTCTGCACCAGATATAAAACTTTTGAATGTGCCAAGCTTGTGGGGAGGGATGGGGGGTAACATGCGTGATTCGTATGATTACACCAAAGTTTAGCGCATCACTGTTGTACAAATCCATATCATTTTCAAAGTGGTATGGCTGAGATACTTTTTGGTGTAAATGGGGGGCACTGGATAGGTGCATCGGACATTTTTATACATACTGGCGCCTTCTACTGTACAGAGTGATTTGAAACTGGCATGTCGGCACCAGGTTTCATACATGTACTCCCTAATGTTTTAAAATCTCGATGGACCTGGTTCTGACATGTTTGGATCCAGTATCCAAGTATCAGTATTGTAGATAATGCCCCTGTTTTCCCTTTAAATTTTCTTTAAGTGTGTCAAGTTGCGTCCTCCTGTAGGTTTTTTGTGGTATTCTTGGAATTTTACATACAGCACATGCACAGTACTGTTCACCTCTGATCTTGTAGAAAAAAAAGCCTTTTCCTTTTCCCTTTTCCAGTGAGAGGTGAAAGCTGTTTGACGGATTTAGCAAGCTATTTAGGTACATATGGTAAATTAAGACATATAAGGACCTGATAAAGCAGACTGTACCCACTGATATCCCATGTTTACTGTGTATAGTTGTGTTCTATTAAAAATCTTATTGCTTATTTGAAAACCGTACCCCACAGTTTGATGGTTAAAGTTTAGCACACCCCGTTTTTTTTAAGGAAAAAGGATTTCTTTCGTCTTGGGGGAAGAAGAGGTTGGTGAGGTTCTTGTGTTAAGCACTAGCTTGAGCTGATATAAGCACTGTGCCTTTTTACTCTGTGCATAAGGTCATTTCATCTAAGTATTACATCTTGCCCAGGTAAAACAAACTTCACCATTAATACAAGTTTTTCCATCTTCTCCAGCTTTAGGCTAGGTTACACAGTAAATTTAAAAAGCATCCAAAATCCCAAAGCATTTTGACACTGCTGGACCACGTTTTTCATAATTATATAAAAGAACAAAGCATAATTTCCCCCTTCTATGACTTTAAAAAGAGAGTAAACCTTCCCCGTCTTAGGTCAAGTAGGATTACCAAAATTATTTATATTTGCCAAATGCAGAATAACTAGAGAGAGAGAATTTTTTTTTAAGGCATTTTTATTACTTGCTGCAAAGTCAAAAGTTTACATACATTTCATTAGTATTTGGTAGCATTGCCCTTAAACTGTATGACTTGGGTCAAATGTTTTGGATATCCTTGCACAATCTTCTCACAATAGTTGGTAGGAATTTTGGCACATTCCTCCTGACAGAACTGGTGTAATTGAGCCATGTTTGTAGGTCGCTTTGCTCGCACCTGCCTTTTCAGCTTTGCCCATAATTTTTCAATAGGACTGAGACTGGGGCTTTGTGATGGCCACTCCGAAACATTGACTGAGGATTGCTTTTTATGCTAAAGATCTGGCAAAAACAAGTTACTTTGAAATATGTGTCTATTAACAGTGTCCTACGTATTCTGAGATATCCCATCTTGTACGGGCTACATCAGCTCCTACAGACCTGCCTGAGCTCTCCTGATAGGCTGCCAGCACTGGTTGCTATAGCTACAGACCTGGCTTCTCCTGCAGTCTAGTAGAAGCCAGTAAACAAGCCCCTGAAATCAAAGTGAAAACAGGACTATGGTAAGATGAATCAATGTAGTGAGACAACCCCTGTAGGCCTTGTAGGTCTTTGTTCCTGTGTGCATTTGCAAACATTAATCTGGTTTTTATATGTTTCTTTTGGAGTAATGGCTTCTTCCTGGCAGAGCGGCCTTTCATCCCATGATGATACAGTACTCGTTTCACTGTGGATAATGACACAATCTTACCAGCTTCTGCCAGCATCTTCACAAGGTCTTTTGTTTTTGGTCTTGGGTTGATATGCACATGTCGGACCAAAGCACGTTCATCTCTGAGACACAGAACCCATTTCGTTCCTGAGAAGTATGATGGCTGGACATTCACATCTTGTTTCTACTTGCATATAATTGTTTGTACAGATGAACGAGACACCTTCAGGTATCTGGAAATTGAAACCAAGGATGATCCAGACTTGTGTAAGTCCACAATTCTCTTCCTGATATCTAGGATAATTTACTTAGACTTTCCCATGATGTTACACACAGAAGCAGTGTGTTTCTGGTGTGCATTAAAAAGTACATCCACAGGTGTTTCTCTAACTCAGATGGTGCCAATAACATCCAAAAACATGACATCATCATATGGGCTGTAACAAATAGTTTAATGGCATAGTAATCCTAATGCAGTGATGACGAACCTTATAGAGACTTCCCATATGTATAGAGCACAGGAATATAAATCATCAAAATGCAAACCCAAAGAAAAATACTCCTTTTAAAATCTAACTTTTAGTTAATGACAATTAAAATATGTAACCTACTATATAAATAGGGACACAAATAAAGGGAAGTCTAACTGAGCTGTCTCCTATATTATCTACCACTAATGATGATCCCTCAGCGGAGAAACCGCCCAAAAAGGGCGACCCCGCACCTCTGTTAATCCCTACAGAAAACCCTACTCTACCTTAATTAGCAAAGGAAGCAGGGAGAAAATGACAATAGAATATACAGAGGAATTCTAGCAGTGTTATTGTCATGATTATGCCTGGCACGCCCCCTGCCTTTGGCTCTGGTCGCCGGCCATGGCCGGTACGACATAAACCATGGTTTTTAACGTAATACCTTGTATTCTTATTCCTAGTGGGGAACTGATTTCCTTCTTTCCCTGTAGGAATTGTTTCCCTGGCCAACGCCGTAACCAGGAATCCTCCAGCACTCTTTCAGTTAAACCAGTGTTCCTCCTTGATTGACAGCCTTGTTTCCCTATCTGGTTTGTGTTTCTTCCACCAATCACCTCTGTTCTGTGTCTGCTGCTTACCTTTTTTAAGGATGCCTTCACCAGTAACCTGTGCCTGCTATAGAGGTCTTTTTGCTTTAGCTAGCCCTTCCTGTTGCTTTCGCCTTTTCTGTATTTGACCCTGCTGTTCTCCTGACTACTCTCTTTTCCTAGTGATTTTGTACTGCTGCGCCCGACCGGTATTGCCCCTTTGGCTTGTATTCTGTTTTATCCCCTTTTGTCTAAACGTCTCTGTACCGCCTCCCGTACTGTTGCCAACTTTGGACCGCCCGACTTCGCTTATTTGTTCTGTGTTGTTTTTTCTTGTCTGTGTTTGCACCTATTTCAGTGCAGCCATCAGGGCTTCCAGTTGGGGCCGGCCTATTAAGGAGTCGGGTTCCCCAAAAGGCAGGGACAGGGGCTGGGATCAGAGTCAGGGCCCACTTGTCCGTGTCTGTGTGTGTGTCCCTGACCGGTCCCTGACAGTTATATAGCAATGTTAAGTGATAAATATATCAATAAACTGTGCGCTAGAACAACCCCCAAACGTGTTTCGTTCCAATCTCAGGGACTCCTCAGTGGGT
Source organism: Phyllomedusa bahiana (assembly GCA_025379985.1). NCBI lineage: Eukaryota > Metazoa > Chordata > Amphibia > Anura > Hylidae > Phyllomedusa > Phyllomedusa bahiana. The sequence goes on along the minus strand of JAODAL010008567.1, from coordinate 112,537 downwards.
CAAAAGAAAATTATTTTTTAGTCACAATCAATATATCACACTATTCATTAGGACATAGTCCACACCAATACATCAATTATTTACACTGCTTAGTTAAATCAAAGGTACCTGGTTTGTTAGATCAAAAGTACCTGAACCTCCAGTACTGTTCCTTTGGAGGTAATCAAAAAGGTATGGTACCTAACGGAGTTGGTATACCACCATGTGATGGGAACGTCAAGGTGATAATGGTGTATAGTGTCCCACTGCCCCTTTATTTGTGTCCCTATTTATATAGTAGGTTACATATTTTAATTGTCATTAATTAGTTAGATTTTAAAAGGAGAACCTTTTAGAGACCGAGTGCCCAAACTGCAACCGAAATAACCTTAGTTACTGCAAAGTGCCGACGACGTTGGCACAAACCAGGGAGGTGACTTCGGGAAGCAGGGCCGCAGAACAATAAATACGAGGAATGTGACGGCCGCTTAGTCCATCCCTCTGCCATATTTCCACTATACAGTGACCATATAGTTGTAGATTGCAGTGTACACAGGCTCTGCAAACAGTTGACTGAATAATACCACAACACCACAACCACATATCACCACACATAGTGACTGAATAATACCACCATGTATCACCATCACATAGTGACTGAATTATGCCGCCCCACCATGACCACATATCACCACCACATAGTGACTGAATAATGCTGCCACACCATGACCTAATATCAGCAACACATAGTGACTGAATAATTCCACCACACTATTGCCACATATCACCACCACATAGTGACTGAATAATACCACAACACCATTACTGAATATAAACCATTACACTTTGCACACATGTAAGAGATTACAGTTCAGGCACATTTAGTGACTTACAGGTGACGTTTCTCCGATGAGTCGTTCATGTTCCCTTTTCTTCTCCATCCAGTTCACACCTTCATGCTGACTTCTTCCGACCAATACTCGTCCCTGCAGATTTGGACACACATATCTTAGAATCCTCACTTTTCCAGCAACTCCATACTTATACGTATATAAGTCCCCTCAGTTAGGTAAGTCTATAGGTCGTCTCAATTAGGCAGGTATATAGATATGTCTCCTCGGGCAAGCAGGCATATAGATATATGTCCCCTCAGGCAAACAGGTATAAAGATATAGGTCCCCACAGGCAGTATATAGATCCCCACAGGCAGTTTATAGGTCCCCACAGGCAGTATATAGATATAGGTCCCTACAGGCAGTATATAGATCCCCATCGGCAGTATATAGGTCCCCACAGACAGTATATAGATCCCTACAGGCAGCATATAGGTCCCCACCGACAGTATATAGATCCACACAGGCAGTATATAGTGTCCACCAACAAAAATAATATTAATACTCGCCTTACCTCTTCTCAGCCGAATGCGTTCCTCTTCTGCCCATCACTGGCGGCGTGATGATGTCATCACACCCCCAGTGCCGGGATGCTCCTCTGGCAGTTCCTCGGCCGCACAGTCTATGACGGCTGTGTGGCCGAGGAGAGGCAGTGGCGTAATGAGGTAACTACATCGTGCCGCTGCCCAGCGGCAGATCCCCAGCGCTATGGGGCCGCAGCGGGCCCCACTGTGTCGGACCTGAGGCCTATTGGAGGCCCAAGGTCTGTAACTGTGACCTGGATGCCGAGCCCTGCAGCAGCGCAGATTTTTTTTTTTCAAGTGAAAGCAGCGAGTGGGCAGCCTGACATGCATGCCAGCAGAGATGGCCCTAAGTGCCACCTCTGGCACGCGTGCTATAGGTTCGCCACTGCTGTTCTAGTGTATGTAAACTTTTGACTTTACATAAAGTAATAAATATGCCTTAAAAATTCTCTCTCTCATTATTCTGGCATTAGGCAAATATAAATAATTTTGGTTCCTAATTGACTTAAAACGGGTAAGGTTTATTCTGATTTCATGTCAGATAGTGAGAAAAACATGCATATATGTCTTTATATATAGTGTATGTAAACTTCTGGTTTCAACTTTACATGTGCATAATGTAGCATAATGTAGCATGAGGCTGCCATCAAATGTTCTGCTTTTTAGATACAGTATTTTTCAGCCAAATCCAAGATTTAAGGCATGGAGAATCCTCAGTCTTAACTTGATATGTGTTGTCTAACTATGATCCATTCCTGATTTTGGATTCAAAATCTGCATCTATAAAGCTCAATGTTTGAACACAACCTTAGGGTCTACTCGCGTTATGATCATATTGCAGACAAAAAATGGATGTTATAATGTAGCTACACAAGTCTTAATTTGGATTAAAGAAAAGAGTATTTGGCAATATACTTTTGTTTAAGCCCTCAGTGTCCCGCATATCATTGTGGGATATGTTTATGTACTTCTCACGCCCTTATGGATAAGATTCCTGTAGACAATTCTGACGTACCAGCACATGTCAGACTACATAGACATGCTGGTAGAATTAATCCTCCAATAAAGAAACAAAAGAAAAATATTTCAACCATTTTAGCATTGTCTTTAAGCAACAGTAATATTAATCCATACTTTTCCATGTTCTAAATACTCCTAAATTCACCGTCAACAACCGAGATGGAGCAAAAATATCATCAAAGGAAGCAAATCCCCTTAAAATCTTTGTTACATTTATTGCACCTGTTACTGTTTGTGGGAACAAGCATTAGTCTTGACACATATCACAAGGGCTTAGCCATGCATTGTTAATTTATCCACAGGTGTTAGCATGTTAAGAATCCATAGGAAAATATGTTCATGAGATTCACTAGCAAATATAAAGCATTTCTTTATGGATAGATAGATTATGGATAGTCTCACTTTTGTCAAGATTTTCAATCTACTTGATTAATTATATTACCCAGGTAAGTAAAAGCTGAGAAATCTGGTACAATGTCTTATGAATTTCTATACAGCAACAACTATGGAAACATGATCCACACACTTATATGTAATTACAGTGTAACTTTACATTCACACCTACTGGGCGAGCTATCCGTTTCCTCTAGACAAGCTGGAACAATAGATCCATATCATTTTCATCTTTTACATGCAGGGTCTCTGAGTCAGTCAAAACAATATGTCTGTCATAAAAGCTGACTTTGGTTCAAAATGCTTTTAAATAAAAAATGGGATCTGCCTGGATGTCAGTTTACCTCAAAGATTAAGGAAATTGGATATAACTACATAGAGGTTCAAGCTGGGGTTGGTTTGTTTTTAGCACTGGCCATAGGTCACCTTGTTAAAAAAAAAAATTCTATTATATTTTTTATTAAAAATGCAAAGAAATCTTCTGACTCTTTAGCCATGATCCTATAGACCTCTCAGTTTCTCTCACTGCTCCAAACATCAGCTATGTGATCATGCCCTGTGGTAGCTGCATCTACATTTGCCTCTATGGGGTTGGCTGGTGATTTAGGATTCCCCTTTGATAAAAGGGTAGCATAGCATTTCAGTCAAACAAATGACTAATTCTTTTTCACAACAGTAGTACTAATACTTGATGGTTACAAAACATACCTATTGCTCAATATACTTGATAGTTGCTGAATACTCTTAATAGCACAGTATTCTTTGTGATTGCTGGAAACACTTCAGGAACTATTTTCTGATCAATGCTTGAGTGAATACAAGGAGCATGAAATATTAGGAGCTCACCACAGCTTGGTTGCAACCAAAGTGACCACTGGCTCTCGCCCATTGTTCTGTGTCCCTGTGGGTGCTCAGGAGGCTACTATTTACTAAGTACTATGTACTTACAGGGTTGCACTAGCATAAAACCACTTATGTCCAAGGACTCTAGAGGCAAGCATACAGAGTGTAAATCACCCAACACACACTGCAGTGGGTTCATGTGCAACCCAACTTCAGGCACGCTATCACTTGTTCTGTCTATGGTGGATGTTTCCAACATGGAAAAGCCCAGGCCTACAGGTCTTGCAGGCCACTGAAAGGTAATTTGCACAGTTCCACCATGCTCTCTTACATAGTTACATAGGTTGTAAGGCCAAAAAAAGACAGACTTCCAATTAGTTCCACCTATTGTGCTATAGTGTTGATCCAGAGGAAGGTAAAAACCCCCATGAAAAAGAAGCCAATTGTCCTCATTTTAGGGAAAACATTCCTTCCCAACTCCAATCTGGCAATCAGAATAAATCCCTGGATCAGTGGCCCTTCTCCAGAATCCTAGTCACTTTAACCTGTTATAATATTACACACCAGAAATGAATCCAGACCCTTTTTGAACTCTGTTATTGAATTCACCATGACAAGTTCCTCTGGCAGAGAGTTTCACTGTCTCACTGCTCTTACAGTTAAGAATCCCTTTCCATGTTTATGTAGAAACATTCTTTCCTCTTGGCATAGAGAAAGCCCCCTTGTTCTAGATACAGTCCTGGGTATAACTAGATTTTGGGAGAGATCTCTATATTGAGGGAGGCTGTGGGGAGGGATGCTGTGGGAAGGGGAGGCTGTGAGGAGGGATGCTGTGGGGAGGGAGGCTGTGAGGAGGGAGGCTGTGGGAAGGGGAGGCTGTGAGGAGGGATGCTGTGGGAAGGGGAGGCTGTGGGGAGGGATGCTGTGGGGAGGGAGGCTGTGGATGCTGTGGGAAGGGGAGGCTGTGAGGAGGGATGCTGTGGGGAGGGATGCTGTGGGAAGGGGAGGCTGTGAGGAGTGAGGCTGGGGGAAGGGGGAAGCGTGGGAGGGACGTGGGAAAAGGGACGTGGGGAGGGATCTGTGGGGGGGGGAGGTGTGGGTGGGGGAGGTGTGGGGAGGGATCGTGGGGAGGGAGGCGGTGGGCGGTGCTGGGGGAGGAGCGTGGATGCTGGGGAAGGGGGGGGCTGGAGGGGGGAGGTGTGGGGGGGGATGCGGGGGAGGGAGGTGTGAGGAGGATGCTGTGGGGGGAGGCTGTGGGGAGGAAGCGGGGGAAGGGGAGGCGGGGGGGGGAGGCTGTGGGAAGGGAAGGCTGTGAGGAGGGATGCTGTGGGGAGGGGGGATGTGGATGCGGGGGGAAGGGGAGGCTGTGAGGCGGGTGGTTGTGGGGAGGGAGACTGTGAATGCTGTGGGGAGGGAGGCTGTGGGGAGGGAGCTGTGGGGGGGACGTGGGAGGGAGGCTGTGGGGAGGAGGCGTGGGGGAGGGATGCTTTTGGAAGGGGAGGCTGTGAAGAGGGATGCTGTGGGAAGGGGCGCTGTGGGGAGGGATCGTGGGGGGGGGAGGCTGTGGATCCCTGTGGGAAGGGGAGTGTAGGGGGACCGTGGGGGGGGAGCGGGGGAAGGGGGGGCTGTAGAGGGATGCTGTGGGAAGGGGGGGAGTGAGGGGGGGCTGTGGGAAGGGGGAGGCTGTGGGAGGGATGCGTGGGGAAGGGAGGCGTGGGGGGGGAGGCTGTGGGGAGGGAGGCTGTGGATGCGTGGAAGGGGAGGCGTGTGAGGGGGGCTTGGGGGGAGGCCCTGTGGGGGAGGGCTGTGGGAAGGGAGGCTGTGGGAAGGGGAGGCTGTGAGGAGGGATGCGTGGGGGAAGGGGGAGCTTAGGAGGGATGCTGGGGGGGGGGGATGCTGTGGGAAGAGGGGCGTGAGGGGGGAATCTGTGGGGGGGGGAGGCTGTGGATGCTGTGGGAAGGGGAGGGTGAGGAGGGATGCTGTGGGCAGGGGAGGCTGTGGGATGCTGTGGGAGGGAAGCTTGGGAAGGGGGGCTTGGAGGGGGGAGCTGGGGGAAGGGAGGCGTGAGGAGGGTGCGTGGGAAGGGAGGCTTGGAAGGGGGTCTGGGGGGAAGGGGGGGCTTGAGGAGGGCGGCCGTGGGGAGAGAGGCTGTGGGAAGGAGAGGCTGTGGGAGGGAGGCTGGGGGGAGGGAGGCTGGGGGAAGGGGAGGCGTGGGGCGGGAGGCGTGGGGAGGGAGGCTGTGAGGGGGACGTAAGGGGGGTTTGTGTGAGGAGGGATTCTGGGGGAAGGGAGGCTGTGAGGAGGGGGCTGGGGGGAGGGAGGTTTGTGGATGCGTGGAAGGGGGAGGGAGCTGTGGGAGGGAGGGTGAGGAGGGAGGCGTGGGAAGGGGGGGTTGTGAGGGGGGGATCTGTGGGGAGGGGGCTGTGGATCTATGGGGGGGAGGCTGTGGGGAGGGAGGCTGTGCATGCTGTGGGAAGGGGAGGCTTTGGGGAGGGAGGCTGTGGATGCTGTGGGAAGGGAGGCTGTGGGGAGGGAGGCTGTGGATGCAGGGAAAGGGGGAGGAGGGGGCTGCTGTGGGAGGGAGGCTGTGGATGCTGGGGGAAAGGGGGGCGTTTGGAGGGGGCTTGGATCGGGGGGGAAGGGGGGTTGAAGGGGGGATGCTGTGGGGAGGGAGGTGTGGGAAGGGGGGGCTGTGGGAGGGATGCTGTCAAGGAGGCTGTGAGGAGGGATGCTGTGGGAAGGGGATGCTGGGGAGAGGGTTTTTTGGGGGGTCCCCCGTGCGGGGTGGGGTGACGTCTGTGGGATGCCTTCTGTGGGTGAATGCTTGGTTTAACATACTGGGGATGCCATGCTGTGGGGAAGGATGCTGTGGGGTGCCATGCTGTGGGGGGACATGCTGGGGGTGACATACTGGGGGTGACATGCTGGGGTTGCTGTGGGTGACATGCTGTGGGGATGCGGGGGGTGACATATGGGGATCGGGGGGGGTGACATAAATTGGATGCTGGGGGGGTGACATGCGGGGGGATGCTGGGGGGTACATGGGGGAGTGGGGGGTGACATCTGGGGAGGCTGTGGGGTGCACATGAGGGGTTGGTGCGGGGGAGGGGGTGAGAATGTGGGCTGGGGGGAGGAGGGGAAGAATGTGGGGTGTTGGGAGGGGTCGGGTCAGAACATGGGTGTTGGGAACCCTATCCTGTTTTTCCCTCCCTGCTGGTTTTGGGGTATAAAAGCCTACCTGTTTACCCCTACCTGCGGGCTTTGAGTATCTAAGCCTACCTGTTTTATCCTACCGCTTTTCCTGGCGCTTGGGCATTAGGATGTGTACTGTCACACCGCTAACGCCGGGTACTTTGAACAGTGGGCCCACGTTTTACTTCATAACGGTGGTGTCCGACTCCCATGACTTTGAATGTCACTTTTCTTCCGGCGCACAATACAAATTGGGGGGAAAAAGGCAGGGAAACATAGCTTTCAGTGAGAGCTAGAATTACTGTATTTGCGGCCTTTACTAGGGGGGGTTTGCATTGCCTGAGGGGAACCATATATGGTCTTTAAAGGTGGGGTATACATATGAAAAAGCCTGTGTACACGGTGTCAACCACTATATGGTCATTTATGGAGGTGATATAAGTCTGCAGACTGTTACATGGTGTCTACCACTATATGATCCCCTGTTGGGGTAAAAAGTCTCAGAGCCTGTGAAAACTGGTATTACCCTAAATTTGGGGTCACTTTGGGGTAATTACAATCTGCAAGCCTGGTAACGGTACTCCCCCTATATGGTCACTGGTTTTGAGGAAATACGTCTGCGAGCCTGTGTACACTGGTGCTACCACATATGGTCACTGTACGAGGTAAAAATTTTCTGCAGAGCCCGTGTACCTGGTGTCTACCACTATTTTGGTCACTGTAGGAAGTAATATACATCTTCAAGCCTGTGTACACTGGGGACTACCATATATGGTCCCTGGTAGAGGAATAACAGTCTCAGAGCCTGTGGACACTGGTGTTCCACTATATAGTCACTGTATGGGGGGTAACAACATTTGGAGAGGCCCCTTTGGGGGAAAATGGTGTCTACCGTTATATGGTTACTGTTTGTGGTAATATTTCATTGCAAGCCTGTGTAACTGGTGTCTACCACTATATGGGCACTGTATGGTGGTAATATACAGTCTGCAAACCCATGACATGGTTCTACCCCATATGGTCACTGTATGGTGGTAATAACAGTCTGCAGAGCCTGTGTACACTGGTGTCTACCACTTTTGGTCTTGTAGATAAAATTTGGGTTTAGTGTAATGGGTTTTGTTCAGGCCCCCTTTTTGGTAACTCCCAGCTCTCCTGGGTGGAAAACTATCCAAGTCTAGGAAAGCGGGTGACAACTAAACCCCTTTAATTTTGCGTTTTTAGACCGTTACAGGGTTTTAGTGGCGTGGGTTTTGTAAAGGGGTGTGGCATATGTGAAAGGGGGTTGTAAAAGCAAATTGTTAATGGGGGCGTATTTAGGGTTTTGTGCCTAGGCGCTGAACCCATAAAAAAGGGCCCCGGGTTTTAAACGAAATAGAACTTTTTTCTGTTCCTTTTAAAATTAAAAATAACATAAACCAACACATCTTAAAGGGGTTGTCTCACTAGAGACATTGATGGCCTATCGATAGGGTGGGACATGCACGCAGGGTTTGGGCAGAATTTTTCCCTGGAACTAGGACAGGCAAAACACCATATTAGCGTACTTGGAACTCGCATTGATTTCAATGCGAGTGTCCCAACCACCTCACTGTTCAAAATGGGGAGATTTTGGGGCCCATTGTTGAGATAAGTGCGTGTCCCAAAGGTAGGAAATGAACCTATCAATATGCCATCAATGTATATAGTGAGACAACCTCTTTAAGGAGATATGTGAACAGTTCTTATACATAAGCGGAAGGCTAAAGTTTATGTCACTTACATGTTTTTGAAACAATGTAGGAGAGGCACAAAGCAAAAACTACATCTGAAATAACCACTTTTGCACAAAGAATTTAAAAATTTTTAAATTAAAATTTTACATTTTTAAAAAAGATCAATTATTGGCCCCTACCCTTTTTTCTAAAAAGTACATCCTCAAAAAAACAAAACGGGACCCTTGGCGATCAGCTAAACCCCAAATGCGGATGCGGTTTTCCCTCAAACCCTAGTAATTTTTTGGGTGTACAAAAATTTCCTGTTTGAAAAGGGGGGAAATCCTTTTAGTATCGTTTTTTTCACCCATAAAAAAAATAGTTTTGAATTGTAATGTATTATGGAGAAAAGTAAGGCGGGAAAGGTTTATCAAATTCCCCACATTTTTTTTTTTCACAACTTTTGGGACTGGTTTTAAAAAACCCCCCCCTATCCACGATTTTGGTAAGCAGGGGTTTGGATTCCCGCTGGACCACCCGAAAACGAGGAATTTAAAAGCCAGGGGGGTGGAGTCAAAGTCCCCCCGGGTTATTCACCAACCCCCCGGGAAAAAGGGGGATGGATTGCGGGCGGCGGGGAGGCACCCAAAGGTCGCTCCCCCGGACGTGCCCATGCTTGCGGCGGGGGGGGGTAATGCTTTGGTACAGAATCGGGATCCCAGGGACGTAGTGGGGACAGGCAGGAGGTCGGGAAACGGGCGGCAGGGGGTTTCCCTGGTCAAGAAGGCAGACGGTCAGGGCAGGCGGAAAACAGGCAAGGTCAGGAAAACAAAGGGGGCGGATTGGCCCACGGGAAACAAGACAGACTTTGAATACGGGACTAAGCATTTCCCAAACACACACCCAACGGATTTGGCGGAGTGAAAGGAGGCGTGCAAAATTTAATGGGGGTCGAGAGCGGCCAGAAAAGGGAAATTACCGGCGCGTTTTCCCCCTTTAAACCCCCGACCACCCGGGTCGGGGGGGCGCCCAAAGAAACCCGGGTCGCGGGGTGGCCGCCCGGAGCGGAACAGGAGCGGGGGCTGGTCAGTAGGGGGTTTTTTCCAGGGCAGGAGTTTGAAGGGCAAGGGGTTTTTGGGGCAGCCGCGGCCCCCGCCCCGGAAACCCCGGTAAGCGTGGGGCCGTGGGCTAAACCCTGTAAACAACCCCCCCTTAGGTCTCCCCCCTTTTTTTGGGGAAAATTTACAAGGAAAATGGGGAAAGGTTTGGGCCCTCTGGTTTCCCCACAACACTTCCCCCGGGCCCAAAAGCCCTTACAGTAAAAAAGGAAGAACCCTTTCCCCCTCACTGTCTTCTCCGCCAACACCCCCTTGACCTCAAAGATGTTACCCGGGTTTAGCAAACAGGAAAAGGGTTGAGACAGTTTCTATGGGGGGAAACTTTTTCAGCACCAGGGGCTTGGGGAGGGACACGGGGAAAAGGGCGTTGGGGAAAATAGGGTGGGGGGCCCAAGGGGAGTTTGTAATATTTGGGTTCAGTCCCCCAAAGAAACCAAAAAATGGCCCAAGTATTTGGGGCCCAAATTGTAACGGGGCCTTTTGAACGGATTTTATTTGGTGTTTAACCCAAAAACCCTATCCCCTTTGGTTTAAAATAAGGGGGGGACCTGCGAAAACCTGTCATTTTTAAAAGTTTGGGGCGACCAGAACCCCGTACAGGGCCCTTTCGTGTGATTTTCCAGAGGGGCCTTTGATGTCCTTTATTTGGGGGCTCCACGGCGAGACAAGAGATTTGGGGTTTAGCTGGAGGGGGGGAGGGGGGCGGGGATATAATCCAAAAAAAGACAAAAAAGGGGGGGCCCCCAAAGATTCCGAATCTTAAAGGGGGTTTTTGGGAAAAACTCTGCCCAGGGGGGGGGGGGGGGGGGAAGATGGGCCCAGTTCTGAGGGAACGGACAACAAAATGCCGAAAGGGGTAGGTCCCCAAACCTGGTTAACCCGCCCTACCCTGGTTATTTTGGGTTTGGGATGCAAAAATTAAAAATCCACTAAACCCGGAAATGCCCGCCGAGCCCCCCAAAAATTTACCCAATAAATTTAAACCCCCCTGTCGAGAAAATTATGAAAAGGGAGCCCCCTTTTGCAAAAGGGGAAAACATGCCGGAAAAAATTTTGGGGGCCATTGGGGGGGCAGAGGTGTAACCCAAGGGCCCAAGGATTAAAAATGGGGCCTTTTTTGGAGAAACGATCGGTCACCACCCAGTTTACCGTGTTTCCAAAAGAGGGGGGGAGGTTTTTTAAACAAAGCCCATGGCGACATGGGTCCGGGTTTCCCTTTTCCGGAAACGGGGAGAGACTGAAAAAGGGCCCTGCCGGGGTTGAGGCCCGAGGGACCTTATTAGGGGCACAGGAGGTGCGGGGGAGAACAAATTTTCCCGGGACATCTTGAAGGAGGGGGGGGCCACCAGAAATTTAACGGGAACCAGCTTTTGAGACCAATGGGACTCCGGATGCCCCAGCTTTTTGGGGAAAATGCCCCCCTACTTAAAGGATTCCCCCGAAAGGCAGGACGAACATAAGTCTTCCCAGGGGGCAAGGTTAAAAGACCCGGGGGCAGCCAATGATGAGCCTTTCCCGGGGGGACTATGTCCGGGTGGAGGAGACTCAAGACCCACCTTTAACCAAAAAAAACCCGGAAAAAAATGGGCGCCAGCTTAAAAACTTTTTTTCCCCGGGTTTGGCCCCGAAAGGGGCAAAAGGGAAAATTCAAAAAGGGCCAAAAAAGAGCGACAATCGGGCCGGGCCGGGGAGTCGGGCTTTTTAATCCAAATGAAGATTTTAGGGGGTTTTTTTAATGGTGGGTGAAAAATTTTAAAGGTTTGACGACCCTTCTCCGGGGGTGACCCCACCTTCTTGACCAACTTTAGGGGCCAATTTAATTCACGACCCCCCAAGGGGTAGAAATTTCTTTGGGCAGAAGAAAAAATTTTTTGGAAAAAAAAATCCAAAAGTATGAAAGTTTACCGAGGAGGTTCTCTGAATGGGGACGCCCGGCACCCAAAAGGAAACGTCCATTTCCCCAAATAAAGGGGGCAGTTAGGGCCCGGGCGAGACAGAACCGGAAGAGCGTGAATGCAATTTGGAGGGGAAGGCTTTTTTGAGCTTCAGGGGGCCAGGATTTGGATTTGGGATTTTTTTTTGTTGAGCCCCCAGGGTTGCCACAAGCGTAGAGAAGTGTGGGAAAAAATTGGGCTATAAAAAATTGGGAAATCCCAAAAAACGGGTTTAATGGCCCGAAGGCCCCCCGATTGTGGCCCTGTAACACTGCGGAGGGGTTTTGAAGGGTCCAATCCGGGGGACCCTTTTCGAGAAGATGTACCCTAAGAAGGGGAAGCCGTCATTCCAAAAAAGACACCCTCTGGTTTTTGGGAAAGGCTGATGGGTGGGAGTCGCCTGAGGCCTGGGGAATGGGGGCGATGATTTTTAAAAACAGGGGAAAAAATTAGAAAATGTCCAAGTAAAAAATAACACAGACGTAAGTAGGTCCCGGAAGATCTCGTTGACAAAGTTCTGAAAACACCAGGGGGGTTGCCCGTAACCGAATGGGGATAACCAGATACTCAAAGTGGGCCCTCCCCCGTATTTAAAAGCCGTTTTCCCCCTCATCCGCCTTCTCGAAATTTCGAATTAAGTTATAAAAACACCGCTTGATCCAGCTTGGAAAGTTTTTTTTCTCCAAGCAGGGGGGTCCCAAAAGGGCTGAGATTTAAGGGAAAAGGGAAACGGTTTTTTACCCGCATTTTATTTTAAACCCCCATTTGTTTATGGGAGGGCCGGAGAAACCCGTCCTTTTTCTCCACAAAAAAAAGCCGGGTCCTGCTGGAGACGAGGACTTTTCCCAATGAAGGCCTTTTAAAGGGGGTTTCAAAGAAAGGGCCCCCGACTTTGCCTTAGTCTCCGGGGGGGAGTGGGGTGGGCCCCGGCCCCCGGGGGGATACAGCCAGGTTTTAGATTATGGGGCAATATAAGGCCGGTTTGGAGGAAAAGTTTCCCGGGCCTTTCCTTTGAAAAGACACATAGGGTTGGGCCCCTCCTACCCAGCCCCCGGGGCGGAAGTTTCCCGGGGGCCCGGACATTCCCCAATAAAATACCAAAAACCCCCCACAATAGAAAAAAAAGGGGCTTTTGACGACGCTGTGAACGTTTTCCCCCTGGGGGCAGGTGGGCTCTCTCCACCCGCATTTGGTTCTTTCCCCCGGAAACCATTTGGGGTAGGAGAGGGGGACCTGGAAAGTGGGAAACCAAGGGGGTAAACGGCGTGGACGGAAAGACCCCCCCGTGAAGGGAGCCTTGTTTCCTTTCGGCGAACCGAATATCGACTCGGGGTGCTAAGTGGGTTAAATTTATCCAAAAAAGCTGGGGGGGTCCCGAGCGGGGAGCTCCCCGTTTTATTTTCCCCAGTCCCCCAGCCAAAACGGGGCACCACCCAAAACTTCGTTTTTCCGTCCAGCTCCCCAAGCGGGTGCAAAAAATGCACTGAATACCCGAAACCCACGGGGGGGTCGCCCTTTACGCAGCCGGAGCCCTTGGGTGCGGCGGGCCCAAAGTTTTCCCCAAAGACCATTCAGAAACCCCCGGGGGGAAGGTTTGGAGGTCCCGGGGTGTCGAGGGTCCCCCCCAATCCCCTAGTGGCGTGGGCCCCCGCCAAGGGTTCCCAACAAGAGTCTGATTATGAAGGACCTTTGGGGACGCTCTTAGGGAATTGATGCCCCCATCCCCTCGAGGTGGATGGAGCACTGACTGGGGGTTTAACCCCTTTGGGATTTTTGCGGGTCCCCCATCGTAGCGTAGGTGGAGTGGGAAAAATTTCAGTAGGGTCCCCAAAACCGGAGCAGGTAGAGGATGGTGCCGGAGCCCAAAGGGTGCAGGTGTGGGAGCGGCAGGCCCGGGGGGGGGGTAGACGGGCCCCCAAAGGTTTGGGATCAAGGCCGCCAAATGGTTTAATCCCTTGGCTCGTGGGCGACTGCCTTTGTGACATCCCGGAGGGCGGGGAGAGGTTCAAATGGGGAATCCATGGGCCCTTTTTTTACTGTAATGCAGAGGTGGATTTTGGGTGGACCGCCGCAAGCGAAAGAAAGTTAAGCCACGCCCCAGGGTGGGAGTCTAAGTAGCCCCCGGGAAATTTCCCCGAAACCCGCCGCAAAGGGGGGATGGACTTGCCGCGGCGGAGGCAACCCGGGCGCTACCCCTGACGTGACTTGCTTTCGGGGCGGTAAAGTTGGTACAGAATCAGGATCCAGAGGGCGTAGTCGGGGGGAAACAGGAGGTCAGACGGGGGGCAGAGGGTTTGTGGTCAAACAGGCAGAAAGGGTTTAGGGCAGGCGGCAAACAGGCAAGGTCAGGAAAAAAGTAAGCAAGGGGGCCTTTGGGAACGGGTAGACAAGACCGACTTTGAATACAGGGTAAGCTTTTCCCAAACCCCCAAAAACGAAAATGGAAATGGTTTGGAGGGGTGCCAAAACAAATAGGGGCAGGGCCCCAAAAACAGGGGGACGCGCGCGGTGGCCGTCGGGGCCGGACACAGGAGCGGGGCTGGTGAGTAGGGGTTTCCCCGGGCAAAAGGGCAGAAGGGCAAGGGCAGCTGCGGCACCCGCGCCAGACCCCGTAAGCGCAGGGGGATGGCCGCGGCGCCGAGCCCTGTGACAATTTGTACTATAAGTTTATGCAGACTTTCCAGATTGAAAATCGATGGAAATGTTGCATCATTTTGTATACAAAGTGACCAATAAGTCCAGTTATTGTTACAAGTAGGCATGCTGCAATATCTCCGATATACCAAATGTAATGAAAAGTGTAATGTTTGTATTTTACTGGCTAAAAAAAAGAAAGTTAGTTTCTAAAGAAAAAGTCATAAACTCTGGCCAGGAATTTCCATTAAGTATACTCAGTTAGGGCATGTCCCCATGGTCCAGGTTTTCACCCGGTTTTACAGATGGTTTCGGTTTTGAAAGACTTCAATGGAAAATCTGTGCAGCGGTCCCCACTGCATGGATTTTCCGCCGGACAGTTATTTATATTTTCCGCCGATAAACTTAGAACATGTTCATTCTTCCGTCCGGTTTTCTGGTGGAACATGAACATGTCAGCCAGAAGGGAGAGGACTTGATCCGCAAACCGCAACCAAAAGTCATCCCCCTGTGGGCCGTGTACACAGCCCCTAAAAGGAGCAAATACCGGTCAGGATTTCCGACCAGTATTTGTCCTGTGCCATCGTGGGAGCACACACCGATCAGTGCGACTCCCGAAGACCCGGCGTAATTGCGGGGCGTACAGTACGCCCCGCAATTAAGCCATGTGAACATACCCGTAACCTCTAAAAGATTTCCCCTGATTTCTCTACTCTTCTAGGAATGGTTAGTAGAGGGCCCAAGGTCACATGTTATCAAGGAGTGTGACCTTTGCCATTAGGCTTGGTTTTGTAGATACTTCAAGAAAATGAGAATATGAGGGTTGGTGTATCCTACCTGAATATCCCCCATCAGACCCCAAAAGGCAACAATTAAATATGCCTGATCCTTTTCCTTATTTTGGCACAAAATATGCCCCAAATTACATCATGTGAACATAGCCTAACAGCAGAGGCTTGAAGCTCCTGGGCCCTAGTGCAAAAAGGGTCCCCCAGCTACCATGTGCCATTTACAATGCTAATATCTCCTTATGTGGCAGAAGGGTTTTTGCAGCCCTTATAGCTACGCCCCTGCCTAACAGCACAAGCGTGTTCACTTCGCCTTTTAGAGCAAGGCGTTTTGGGTGCTTGTATGTTCTAATAATAATAGTAATCTTAATATAGCACCAACATCTTTCACAGCACTTTACAATTTAGGGGGTATGAGTACAGACAAAAAGACAGACATGACACAATAAAAAGCTACTTACAGATGAGACACAAGGTGTGAGGGCCCTGCTCGTGAGAGCTTACAATCTGTTAGGGTGTATGGGTAAGACGAAGGGTGAGGAGTCCTTGGTTTACATAATGGTACAAGCATACTACATCCATCTAATCCATAATTTCATAGAGTGTTTATACCCTTTGACTGTTAGAGAGCAGTGTGTGGGTATTGTCTTAAATAAATCCATAGGCTTTCATAGAGTGTTTTACCCTTTGACTGTTAGAGAACAGTGTGTGGGTATTGGGGACTTATCACCCACATTTGATAAGTGGTGGTAGCATGTGCCTGGGGTGTGTGGACTGTGTTGGGGTATAATTTATACTTCATAGAGTATAACATGAGTGCAAGATTGATTGCATGGAGATTGATTTACCCCTTTCAGTAACATGCTGATGAAGTGTTTACCTGACACTGAAGAATCAAATTCTTAACATATAGAAGCTCAAACAGTTATCAAAAAGTATGTCTGATTTTTTTTTATTATGCTTCTGGTCTGACACCAAATGATAGGAATGTTCTCCCTGTTATGATTACATTGTACACATATATATGTTCTTTTTGCAGATCATTATGTATATTTGTGTAAAAACTTTTTGGCATTATGGTTATAGTCAGAACATTAACTTGCAGGGATGTCACACTAGATTCTTGCCCCAGGCTGAGCACCAACATGTGAGAGCATGAACAGTGTAAAGCTCCAGAGATTTACTGACGGATATCATTAAAGCACTAAAACTTAACCAGATCTGAGGTACATGATTTATCTCCTTTCTACTTGGTCACATATGGGACTTGTACTTTAAGTAGGGCCATTCATCACATTCCCTTGCTGTAAAATGGATGCAGAAATACCACTTCAAAAATATCATTCCTTTTTTAAATCATTTAGAAGAGCACACATCATAGCGAGTCTTAAATGATAAATGAAATACAATACTGCAGACATAATTAGAAGTTAATAAATCCATTTTAAATACTCCAGAAATATCTACCTTCATTTTACTAAACATTTTTTTGCCATACAAAAAAGTATAGAAAACATATTGAGTATAGGCTCTAACAATATGTTTTCCATTAAGTTACAGTCGAAAAAAATATATACAATTTGAATCTATTTTATTGTTACACTGCTTTGGCTCCTTTACTAGAAGTGCTCAGCATGTTAGCATAGTTTGGTCAGGTTATGTTCCTATATTCGTCCTTCATTGTTTAACCTCTTAACGACCATGCCTTTTTTTTTGTCATGTTTGTTTTTTCCTCCCCATCTTACAAATGCCATAACTTTTTTATTTTTCGATCTGCGTTGTGGTATGAGAGCCTGTTTCTTGTGGTACAAAATGTTATTGTCAATGGTGCCCATATCATATTATGTACTGGGAAACCAAAAACAATTCTATGTTGGGTGGAATGTGAAAAAAAATGTAATTGCAACATTTTTGCGGTGGTTTTGTTTTTTTTGGCAATCACTCTTCAGTATAAATGATGTGTTATCCGTATTCTGCAGTTTGGTATGATCCCCGTGATGCCAAATATGTAGGGTTTAAATTATGTTCTAGCGCTTCTAAAAAAAATAAAAACATTCCCTGTATTTTATCTATGCGCTGCAGCACCATTTCCTGTGAAAATAACTTTTTTGTTTTTCCACCTACAGATGTAGCAAAACTTAACTTGACAGATAATACACAATGATATCACAGGACAGAATGTTATCTCTACTTTTTCAATGGCCTTTATTTAGAGAAAAGAGTAGATAACACAAAAGGTCGTGATATCGTGTAGTTTTTTTTAGTTCCATTTTGGGGTACATATGACATTTTGATCACTTTTTATTCCAATTTTCTTGGGATGTGAAATGACCAAAAAACACAATGTTGGCAATGGGAATTGTTTTTCTTCTATGGTGCTCACCATATGTAATGAATTATATTATATTGTTATTTTAATAGATAAGTCTTTTACAGATTTGATAATATCAATTATGTGTAACTTTTTGATTTTTTTCTTTTTTGTTAAATGGCAAATAAGGTTTTTCGAACTTTTACTATAAATATATATGCAAATATATATGCAGCGGCTACTGGTAAGTATCAAAAATAAAAATGGATACCAATAAAATTACATAGGCAGTTTAAAGGGGTTTTGCCAGGTGTCTTATCTGCTAAGAAGCAAACGTAAACAAAGCAATGCTGAGCTAAGAGAGAGAGAGAGACACAGCCAGAGCACAGAGCCATGCATAATGGATCGTGTGAAATGTTCACTCAAATAATCAAACTACAACTAGTGGATTCTGTATACAAAAGACAACACCTTTCTCCACAGCCTCTTGAAAGCTTCTTCAGCCTCTTGAAAGCTCCTTCATGTTCCCTGTCATCAGATTAAGCAGGGATCTACTTAGATAATCACACTACAACTAGTGGATTCTGTATACAAAAGACAACATATTTCTACCCGGTGCCTTGAAAGCTTCATCAGCTCCCTCTCATCAGATAAGAAGTGTGCTCTGCGCAAGCCCGGCCAGCAGCTCTTGTCAGGTCGTATCTAATAGAAGCTTTTAAGTAACTAAGGGCAGGTAAGGCAGCCTATAGCTCTCTCAGGCTGCAATTTTTTTAATCACATATATTTAGAAAAGTGATTAAATACCCATTTTGGAGGATCCCATGTCAACATTACATCGTGGCAAAACCCCTTTAATGTCCCCCATAGGCAGATATAGGCAGGTATAGGCAGTTTAGTGTCCCCCATATGCAGATATAGGCAGGTATAGGCAGTTTAATGTCCCCCATAGGCAGGTTATAGGCAGCTATATGTCCCCATAGGCAGGTTATAGGCAGCTATATGTCCCCATAGGCAGGTTATAGGCAGGTATAGGTTCTCATAGGCAGGGTATAGGTCCTTATAGGCAGGGTATAGGCAGTTCTAGGCAGGTATAGTTCCTCATAGACAGGCTATAGGCAGGTATAGGTCCCCCTAGTCTGGTTATAGGCAGGTATATGTCCACATAGGCAGGCTATAGGCAGGTATAAGTCCCTCTAGTCTGATTATAGGCAGGAATAGGTACCCCTAGTCTGGTTATAGGCAGGTATATGCCCCCATAGGCAGGCTAAAGGCAGGTATATGCCACCAAAGGCAGGCTATAGGCAGGTATAGGTCCCCCTAGTCTGGTTATAGGCAGGTATAGGTCCTCATAGGCAGGCTATAGGCAGTTATAGGTCTTCATAGGCAGGGTATAGGCAGTTCTAGGCAGGTATAGTTCCTCATAGGCAGGATTTTAAAACAAGAAACAAACATTTACCTCTATCCCCCGCTGCTCCACCTCCTGGGCGCTCCTCTCCGTCTTCTCGGCACAGAACGTGTGATGTCATCAGGCCGCGCACGCAGCGCGATGACACACGCTGCCTGTGCTGAATACTCCGGAGAGCCGCGAGTTTGCGGCTGCCCGGACTCCACTGCGGAGCAGGGAGCACCATTCCTCATTCTTTTAAACAGCGCGATCGTCTTGGCATCTAAAGGTTGTGGTGGGTGTCAACTGTAATTAACAGCCGGTATCTACCACATATGGAGTGGGCTCAGCCAGGGAGCCTGCTCCATACATCCTTATCGGCATTATGATTAACATTTAGGTCAAATGTCAGTAAGACATTAAATTTGATAGAGAATATAATGCATGTCACAGCTCACCTGAAAAAAATGGTGGATACTACCAGACACACATAGGTTGTAATATAGAGCCACGCTGGGAGGTGAAGTCTGAAGAGCTGGTTTTTACTGTTAACTTTTGTAGTAGGTTGTGATCTTCACTGCAGGAGATTCCCAGGCTATTACCCCTGACATAGACATCAGCTGTCACCTTTGGGGACTAAGTGCAGTACAAGAGGAACAGATGAAATGCAGTGTTGGGCAGGCAGTGTTCTTGTGAGGTCACAGACCAAGCTAAAGTCCGGTCAGGCAGTGGATAACAAGCAAGGTCAAGGAATGAACTGAAGTGAATGCCAAGAACCACTATTCAAAAATCAGTATGGCGCATCATTAGGCACTATTAATGTCAGGCACAGGAGTAAGGGAAGTACACCTTTAAACAGCCACCGAATCCATGCCATAGGAGGAAGAGCAAAATGGCCCCTTAAATTCCTCATTCAGAGAAGTGGCCTCCTCCCTACTCTCTATTCATTTTATTGGAAGTTTCGAGTACAGATGATTTCAACTCCTCCTCTGTATTTGAAATTCCCAATAAAACGAAAGGAGAGTAACCATGCAAGAGCAGCAGCTTCTTCATTCTGAACAGGGGGACCCCACTCTCAAGATAAGTGAGGTTCCCTTAAGACTTTTACATTGAAAGACTGGGCTCTGCTTATTGACTTGACCTCATTTTATTGATTAAAAAACTTGCACAACTTTAGTGTGTAACTAGGCTATATCATTGTCTTTAATGTGATATAGAGTTTCAAAGAAAATGGGTCGTGAAAAAATTTCTTAAATTTAGGCCTCTTCCATATTAAAGCTAAGCTAATAGGCATGATATTAGCATTTTAAAGCTTCTGACCAGATGTTCGTAGGCTAGTGTGCTCTGAAAATAAATCAAAGCATTACTGTTAGCTGACTGCTCTGCAATAATGATCTCCAACCTCCACCAGGAAGTTCTAGTCTCCTATGATATCCAGGGAGCCACACATTGAAGCTCACTACCCACACCGTCACTCTGGCGTACTCCAGGCTATAGTACTTTACATTTCCAGGCTGAAAATATCATAAGCAGTTATATTTATAGGCCACCATATCATTAGTTTGGGCTAAAGGGGTTGTTCACTTTGTATAGTCCCTTCTTGTTCAAAAGGCCCTCTGAAAATAAGCTGATTACAGGGTGATATTCTGTTGGAGCCCCCACTAATAATCTGTAACCTGCTGAGAAACCTGACATCAAGTGATCGATTACCTTACAGCAATGCCACAAAGGAAATGAACCGTGACATGTTGACCATTGACAACAAGAAACAAAGCTGGATCCTCTAGAGAAAGAAGCATTCTTCATAGTTGTTCACCACTGTCAAATGGTTGGAGGTAACAAATGAGGTCATGTAAACCGTGGGATGGGCTCTTCAAACAATTATCCATGGTGAGTCAAAAGTACTCTAAACATTTTAATTCCTCAGTTCTATATTTATTGCATATACGTTATAAAGATCACATTATCAAACATAAATATATACCAAAAACAGTTCCAGTATACCATAATATAAAGTAATGGATATCAATCAATATATTGTTTTCTATTGGATCCTCTGACTCCCATTTCCTTTCAGTATAGCAGAAACAAAATGCCGATATCAATCATTGTGACTTGATAAGTAAACTAGACTGACTTGAGCCCATTATGTTACATTACATAAAATGGGAAACAGATCATCTATTATTCAATGCTGTTTTCCTGTTGTTATTTAACCGGATACATTATATAATTTGAGAGGTAAGTCAATAGGATCAGAGAATATGATAAGTATGTTTTATTTGGGTTCACATTAAGAACCACAGCTGCCTTCAATTTCATTGCATGATCTCATTCATTGTTATGGAATGTTATTTGTGATGTAATTACACTGAGAATGGTTGAATGTTGGGTTACAGTACCATTTACTGTCAATCATGTCTATAGCGTAACTCTTGATTCAGTTCTGTTTACTAGACTCATTTTACTTAAAAATAAGGAAGAGATCATTATGTGCCCAGCCTTTTGTCTCGGTAATCAGAAAGCCACTATTTCTATATAAGTAGTTTTACAGTCCTAATCTCATAGGTCTAGTGTCAAAGCTGTTTTACTGAATTCTGAGTTCAAGCAACATTGATAAAATGCATGTTAACAGCTGTGGGTGGGATATAGTCTGCCCCTAGCAATGCTCATAATTAGTAATTATGCTTGTAAGGATGGATTTTACCCTGCAATAAAGTTTATTAATGCTTATTAGTAACACTTTACAAGTTCATGTAGCTATGTAACCTAAGGCGCATTTAATAAGCTCAGTTTGGTCCATACTATAACGCCAAACAAAACTACATTTACCCAATAAAATAAATATTTCATTATTGAAAAGAAATCAGCGCAAATACAAAAATAAACAATAGTGGTGCAAAAAAGTGCCTAAAGTGCTACAGGTAAGTATATCCCAAATCAAAATAACTGAATTACAAAAAAAAAAAAAAAAAATGGTACATATGATTTAGAGTAATATATTCAAAAAATTCATATGCCCCAACAAGGTAACATAAATAATACATGTATGATCAAACCAATGTGTATAAATAACCAATTCAAAATAAAGCCATAGTAATGGGATAATACAGGCCAAATAACACGCTGAAAAGATCCAACACACGTTTGGAATGCTTCGTCAGGGGTGAGAGGGGAGGAGGAAACGGTGCCATATATAGGAGGAAACAACCACTCAGCAACCAATAAACAAATTCAAATCAAAAGAATTTCCCAGGTTAAGATGAATGGCAGTGATGACAAAACTGGGAAAATAAAAACTCCATAAACAAAACAAAACAAAAATATCAAAAAAGATGCAGAAAACATCACAAGCAACTTACAGGAAGTAAAAACAGCCGTTCGAACGCATATGCATTCCAAAGACCGGAAGTTAATTAATGAATTGCAGAATAAATGTGTTTAAAATACAGTAGAAATGGGAAAAAAACAAAAAATAGAATAGTGACAAAAAATAATCTACATAAATATATAGGAAGACACTAGGAATAAAAATTATACATGTTCATTGAACCGCCGCCGAATCCAAAAGATGGAACTATGCATTTCTGGAAGTTAATGGCACGTATCCGGAAATCACATTGGAACACAAATATGCGTTTCACTGGTAACAGACACATAGAGCATGCGCCCAGATCATAGAGAAAATATAGATACACAGAGGGCAAACGGAAACAAAAGGTGACAAGTGAGTATAAGTGAATAATGTGCGCAGTGCAAGGTGTGCAGTGACAATAAACCCATACAAAAGTGAAAAAAAAACAACCTGTAGATCGTTGTGTAAAATACTATATAGGATATAAATATATATATATATATATATAGAGAAAAAGAGGATAAATAAATAAAAAGCACGATAATGGCTCATATAAATATACCCATAATTTAAATAAAATACATATACTACCAATACATATTCGTGTGCTCATAAACACCACATAAATACATAATAGCAAGTGAAATATGCTAAATATATCAATACACTCACAATAACAACCATAAATAAGATAATACAAAGATATATTCATAATTATTATTGCAAAGTGATAAAAAGTTACACATCACTACATCTCTATAAATACATGATGACACAAAGATAATATAAAGATAAATTCATATTTATTATTGCAAAGTGATTAAAAAGTTTCCCACACTCCTACATATCTATAAATACATGATAACACACTCAAAAAAGAAGGGGAAAGAGGTTCATCTTATAGTCTGGTATTCACAATTCATAAGCGCCTCTGGGATATAACGCATACACCGATGATGAATGCCAATAGTGGATCACTGAAGATGTAGATCAATACGATTGCCAATAATTAATCCTCATAGAGAAAAAATAAACAAGTAGACTCCAACAAAATAGCACCATGCATTAAAACAATACATAGAAAAAAAGAAATAAATTAAAATCAGAGACCAAATAAAAAAACAATGGGCCACATGTATGAATCCCGCCGGGTTGGGGTGCACCTTTCCGCCAGTTTGCCGGCGGAATCTGCGCCTGATTTATGTTGGGGCCGGGGCGCGCTCATACATAGCATGTAAAGTCCGCTGCGCCTCGCCAGTGTTTTAGGCGCAGTGCGGGGCTGCGCCTATAATTCGGCGCCGGAGGTAGTGCGGTCAAACATGCGGGGAAAAGTCCGCCGCCTGGCAGTGTTTTTAGGCGCAGTGCGGGACGAGGGCAGAGGGGCTGCGCCTATTTTTCCCGCCGGAGGTAGCGCACTCATACATGCGGGGAAAAGTTCCCTGCGCATCGCCAGTGTGTGTGGGGCACAGTGGGGGACAGGGGCGCAGTGCGGGACTTAGGTGCCGTGCGGACTGCGCCGAAAAACAGTTCCGATGCGAGACAGGCTGGAACAGCGAGAAATCATTCCACATTCGGTGGGAGTATGAATAAAAAAATCCCCTTTTATAAAGGCGTTCAACATTCTCAAAAAAGAGCTGAAACCTAAAAAATAAAAAATACATAAAACAAAATCACTTTCCAAATATCCTAATTCAAGAATTAGGATATTGGAAATTGCCGGGAAATACAGTAATTAAAATTTCTGAAAGCTATTCTGATTGGTCGGAAATAAACCCCAATCAGAATAGGAGTGACAGAGACCCATTCTAGCCAAAGGAGAAGTTTAGACCAATCAGAATCCAAGGGGGGATAATTCAAAATACAGTAAAAAGAAGAAAAGAGCTGATTGGCTGAGCTAGCGGTGGCTTGGTTATCCCAGCCAATCAAGCGCGAGTACTTTTCCCATTATAGTCTATGGAGAGATGGGCGCTCTGAAATCTCGGCCGCCAGCGCCGTGCGGCATGAATATTAATAAAAAAATATTTTTAATTAAATGTAAAACATTATCAGATAAAGAGCAGAACCCTTCTTTACAAATAAAACATTTAAAAACCCAAACAACGCATTTGTCGCCGAGACGGGCGCTACATGGGGAAAATTGCAATAGAGAAAATTTTGCCGGAAAACAGTAATTAAAAATTGTTTAAGCTATTCTCATTGGGTCGGCAGGAGCCAACCAATCAGAAAGGAGCGACAAAACCCATTAAAATCCAAAGGAGAAGTTTGGATCAATCAGAATAGGAGCGACAGTGGCCCATTACTAACCTATGAAGGAGTATTACCGATGTTATATAAAACGAATGATAATATGGGGTAACGGAAAAAAAAAAAATTAAATCAATAAAATCAGGTTTATTTCTTTATTTTCGTTACCCAAATAATGAAGGGGGGCAACAAAAAAAAGAAAAAAAACCTGATTTTATTGATTTAATTTTTTTTTTCGTTACCCCCATTTTAAATTATTCGTTTTATATACACATCGGGACAACTTCTGTAGTGTTATAATGTGTTTCGGCCATGTACATTTTATTTCAGATTGCATTAGAAAACCCAAGGAGCGTCCTCGCTCTCCCATTGGTCCAAAATAGGGCCTCTTTTTTAACTTAGCCAATCACAGAGCGCGCTCAGAATTTTCTTTTCCCCATAGAACTCTATGAGAAAGTACCCGCGCTCTATTGGCTAAGCGGACGAGCCCCCCCGCTTCAACCAACAGCTCGTTTCTGCCTTTTTACGTATTTTGAACTGTCCCGCCTTTGAATATGATTTGGGCAATTTTTCTCCATAGGATATAATGGGACATTGTCGCTCCTATTCTGATTGGTCAATTCTCCTCCATAGGTTATAATGGGACATTGTCGCTCCTATTCTGATTTGAGTGGGTTTTATGCCGACCAATAGAATAGCTTAAACAATTTTTAATTACTGTATTTCCCGTCAATTCTCTCTATTGCAATTCCTTATGTAGCGCCGGTCTCGGCGACAAACGCGTTGCTCGGGATTTAATTGATTTATGTTTATATAAAGGTTCGGCTCTTTATCTGATAATGTTTTACATTTAATAAAAAAATAATTTTTTGATTAATACTTCATGGCGCACGGCGCTGAGTGCCGAGATTTCAGTGCGCCCATCTCTCCATAGACTATAATGGGAGAAGTAGCTCGCGCTCTGATTGGCTGGGATAGCCAAGCACCCGCTAGCTCAGCCAATCAGCTCTTTTCTGTCTTTTTACTGTATTTTGAATTATCCCGCCGTGGATTCTGATTGGTCTAAACTTCTCCATAGACTAGAATGGGTCTTTGTCGCTCCTATTCTGATTGGCCGAGCTAGCCAAGCCCCCGCTAGCTCAGCCAATCAGCTGTTTTCTGTCTTTTTACTTTATTTTGAATTATCCCGCCGTGGATTCTGATTGGTCAATCCTTCCCCAAGTTTTAATGGTTCACTGTCGCTCCTATTTTGATTGGCCGGTTTATGCCGACCAATGAGAATAGGTTTTCAGAATTTGAATTACTGTATTTCCCCGGCAATTTCCAATAAACATAAATCTGATATTGCGCCGTTCTAAGTTTTGGAAAGTGTTTTTTTTTTTTTTTAAATGATGTTTATTTTTGACGTTTAGACTCTTTTCTGACACTGTTTTCCGCCTTTATAAAGGCGATTTTTTTCGGAATCATACTCCTGCTGCACGGAGCGGAGCGCCGAGATTTGTGTAGCGATCTTCTATCTGCTTCCTCGCATGTTCCGATCCTGCTTCACTTCGCCTCTGCCGGAGCATTTAGACCAAAAAAAAACCCGGTCTGCTTGCGGAGCTGCCGAGCGCTGCACTGCGCCTCGCTTTGCCCGACTCGCCATCGTACAGCCTCGGAGTTTTCGAGCGCGCCGCGTCCCGCACCAACACGCCTACCCCGCGCCCACTGCCCGCCCCTTCGTTCGGGGCGCAGCTGAAAGTGGCAAACACTGCGCCTAACACTGCATCCCTGCCTCCGACAGCGGGATTCGGGCTGGGAGGCGCAGTATACGCCAAAAAACAGGCGAAAAGCCCGATCATACATGTCGCCCAATAAGTTCCATCAACCACAAACCACAAGAACTGAATAAACAAACTATTATAATTTACAAGAGTGAAGCACAAATAGCAGATTCATTGAGACCAAAAGGTGAGACAGTATACAAAAGAAAAATCCAACGTGTTTCCTTTTATGCAAGAACACGTTTCCAATTACCACCACGATTGCTGTAAAGTACTCGATCAATACCTTTAAAGCGCAACAAATTCTTATCGCACCCATGATGTAATTTAAAGTGCTTTGGAATCATCTTTAAAGCGGAAAGATCCGTTGCATCACTTGCTGCTTCAATGCCCTATACATGTTTACATATATGACATTTAAATGGTCGTCAGGTCATACCTATATATAAGATATCACAAGGGCCAAATGCAGTTTTGCATGAAATGGTATGAGTAATGAGAGATCTTTTATTTTTTGAGGAATCAGTAAAATGAGTAGCTGTATCCATATTGGGACACACATTTCCCACACGAATGACAGTGTCATTTTGGGCCCTTAGAGCCAAACAATTTGTTAAGTTGTGTACCAGTGTGATGACTATGAACCAAAATGTCACACAAGTTCTTAGACTGGCGGTTTGTAACCGAAGGATGACTTGGCAAATGTTTTTTCAGAATCGGATCCATCAATAAATTATTCCAATAATTTTGTAAAGCCAAGCTCATCTCCCTATTTCTAGAATGAAAAGTTGAAATGAACTTCACCTCTGTAGACTTATTGGTGATTTTTTTTTTATCCTTTAACAACATATCTCGCTGTGTAGTATGGGCTCTTCTTAATCCATTCTGTATCCATTTCTCGTTATACCCTCTTTCACGAACCGGGAACATCAATTCGCTGCTTGTATTTCAAATCTTAGATTATCCAAACAAATTCTCTTCAAGCGCAAAAATTGGCCCACTGGTATGTTCCTAATAATATGTTGTGGATGGGATGAGCTAGCATGAAGTAAAAAGTTCACAGAGGTCTTCTTACGGTACAAATCTGTACTCAAGAAACCAGAATCCTCAACCTGAAAAACAATGTCCAAAGAATCAATTGACTGTCGGACAGACTTGTACATTAATCTGATGTTCAGATCATTTTGATTCAGATTGCAAATAAATGCGTCCAGATCAACACTGGGCCCCTGCCAAATCATATTAGCATCATCGATGTACCAATGCCAAATTTGTACTTTTTCTACATGGGTAACAGGATCTGTTAAGAAAATTGTTCGATCTCACCACCCTAAAAACAAATTAGAAGATGAGGGCGCACTCGACGTCCCCATAGCTGGACCTTGAACCAAATAAAACTCTCCCGAAAAAGAAAAAAATTGTGTCAGTACGAACTCCAATAGCTGTAGAATCAACTCACAGATGTTTAGGTCCAAGTCAGATGTTGTCAGAAAGAAACACCTCACTAAAAGACCATCTACATGTCGAATTGAAGTATATAAGGACTCAACATCAAAATTTACCAGGATCATATCCAGATCCAGTTGATAGTGTCAAAGCTGTTTTACTGAACTCTGAGCTCCAGAAACATTGATAAAATGCATGTTAACAGCTATGGGTGAGATATAGTCTGCCCCTAGCAATGCTCATAATTAGTAATTATGCTTGTAAGGATGGATTTTACCCTGCAATAAAGTTTATTAATGCTTAATAGTAACACCTTACCAGTTCATGTGGCTATGCAACCTAAAGCGCATTTAATGAGTTCAGTTTGGTCCATACTATGTACAATTACATAAGGAATAACTAGCTTTTATTTTTTTATATTCCACTACCTTTTGTACCTCCTAGTACTCATCAGTCTAGATCATTTAGACCAGGTGTCCTCAAACTGCGGCCCTCCAGCTGTTGGGAAACTACAACTCCCATCATGCATCTATATAATCTATAACTGTGAGCATGATGGGAGTTGTAGTTTCCCAACAGCTGGAGGGCCGCAGTTCGAGGATGCCTGATTTAGACTATAACCAAATAATAGGACAGAACAGCTTTGGTATATCTAGAGATATCTACGTCAGAAACATACACCAGTATACAAATAAAACCATCCAACAGTAAGGGTGCATTCACATGGCAAAGACAAAATAAGGGTCGGATTATCCGACCGGTATCTTGTCCTTTTTTTTTTTCTTTGCGCATAAAGGGGGCGGCTTCTATCCGCAGTTTGCAGATTAAAGCCCTCCCCCTTCACATTGACATGTTCATGTTCCGCCTGAAAACTGGGTGGAGGAATGAACATATTGTAAGTTTTTTAGGAGCGTCGGCAGTGTAAAAACCCGTCCGGTAGAAAATCTGTTCAGTGTGAACTACTGCACGAATTTTCTATTTAAGTCTATGTAAAAGGTTTTTAGATACTTCTGTGCCTGGTTTGACACAAGGGGCATGGTCGGAAAGGGTGTTGCATGATAAAAGGGCGCGACTTAGTGTGTGATGCTGTGCACAAAAAAAAGCACCCAAAATTTGCCTCAATTCATGGCACAAGCTAAGCCAACTAATAAATGGTGTAAACTTAGGCTAGACAGTTTCAACATGCACCAGATTTATTATACAATTTATAACCAATATGGCACATTCTAGTCTACGTTTACCTTGTCTAAGTATTAGATAGTATTGATATATCTACTCCATTGTCTACAATCATACATTACACTATAATATACTAATAGTACACAGGTATACCTAAAGTGTGTCCTTATGTTTTACAGCTTTATATGTCAATAACTATTTGGTGTAGGCTACTAAGACATACATTTTAGCAAATATTTTTGAACAGAATCAATGTCCATATTGATCCATAAGATATAAGTGTAAGTTCTCTTGCAAAGTGTATGTTTGGTTCTATAAAGAAAATCTGTCAAGAAAAGCATATTTTGGTATACCATCTGGTACAGGAGAAACTTGGAAAACACGAACACACTAGTCCATTGCTAGTTTCTGCAAGTGTAAGAAGAAGGTACTGCCCCTTTCTAGTTATGTTCACATGACTTTTTGGGCCATTTTTAGCACATTTTACACACTGAAAACAGTCCAAAATCATCCTCAAACAAGCTTCAAATATTCTTTCCTTGAATATAGTGTAAAATACGCCTTGTCGTTCACATGAAGTGGTTTTCACAAGCGTAATTGCGAGCCTTTTTTTTACACAATTACGGCCATAAAAATAAGCGATATCAATTCTTGAGGCATTTTTCGCTCATAAAATCCCCATAGGAAACAGTGGGGATAGGATCTTTCAAAATACGCTTCAAAATATGCCTCTAATCAGATGTTTTTTGAAGCAGATTTGGTAGGCGATTTTAAAATGTAAATTTACACTTCAAAAAATGGTGCGTGAACATACCATTACAGTTATCCCCATTGTCAAAATCTGGAGAGAATGTGTCAGACACATGAAATGTAGCAAGCAGATATCCTCAGCCGTGGGAGAAAAAAAGAGACACGGAATACCACTTCAGTGTTTGGATGTACACAAAGGTTGGTGGAGCTAAGAAAATGAGGACATGAGTTAGAGGAACCATTGGGGAGCACAGAGAGAAGGGTTTCTTACAGAGCAGTGGCAAAACACAAGAGGAGCAGAGAAATTAAAAAAGGACATGGTTCTTCATAGAGGAGGCTGGAATGAGAAATTCCTGAGCGGATAAGCGGTAATATCAGCAGCCTTGTGTTACAACTAATACCGCATTAATTCTGGTGGGAAAAGTTTTATCTCGACAGGTCTCCCCAGGCAGTTGTCTATTACTTGTAAATGGCATTGTCTGATATTATACTGAAAACTACCCCTAGATTTAGGTCCTAATATTGCTGTTAGGTAAACTAACAGTACTGTCCCTATCCCACCCATTTAGAGACCTTGTCAGACATCTTTGGCTTTTAATTCTAAATATTGTCTGCAACCTTAAAACAAAGGAAGGCAGACTCACAGAATTCCTGATGCATTAGAAATATTTTTAATTTTATTGGATTAAAATTACCCACATTCCCAGTGAATTACAATATGTCTTAAATCCCATTAAATTACAGTCATCCATGTGTCTGATGGATTACACCAAGTTCTAGTGAATAACAACTATCCATGTCTTTGCTAAACTACAATTGCTAGAAATTCTAGTGGATTACAATGTTTAGCAATTTCATTGGAGTATAATATCCCTCTTCCAGTAGATTGTAAATTTTAGTAGACTTTAGTTATGTGTAATACTCGCTTCATACTGTAACAGTTCGTAATTACAACCATGGGTCGTCAGTATTAGCAACATGCATACATTTGATACAAATTCTTTATGGTTATTTCACACCAACATCTGTACCCGAAGCTATAAATAGATTACAGCCTTCTGGCCAAGCACTGAATTTGGGTGTCAATGTAAGGTGCTGGCAGGTGGAGGACCAGGCAGGGACCCCTGTATGGTGTAGCAGGTGTACGTGGATGTCAGGCCTACTGGTATGGATTTGTTGGGATGTGTAGTGCACCGGCACTAGAAATTCAACCACAGAGACTCTTAAACTTCTCTTTAGCACAATAAACTTTAAGCACAGTACAACTGCTCCCTTGGCATTTCCTTTCTCAGCAGCCTCTCAATCAGGTCTGCTAAACAACTCTTGGTCCTTCAAGGGCCTCTCACTTTATGCGGAAGTGTGCCAGCCCACATTTCCACAAAGGTTGTTGGGGTGCCTACAAGGGCTCACTTTCTTCTTTTTCCTAGCTGTTGTCCACTAAAGACAGTACGGGCTAGGTCCCAATGTGGTAAGTCTAGCAATGCCCTGAAGATCAGCTAAATCTTTCCGCTTCACTCTCACTCACTTCGTCCCTCGGACTGTTCCCCATTCGGTCCTTCACAACTCCCTGTGCTAGTCATTCTCTCTCGTCCCTTGGACAGTTCCCTGTTCCGTCCTTCATGACTTACTGTGCTGATCTTTCTCTCTCCTTCTCTTCTCTTGTCTACCTGCCTCCTTTCCTTCTCTCTACTGTGAGCCTTTCTAGGTGCAATAGAGAGGCCTGACTTGGACGACAACCATTTTTTTGACCAAGTTACCCTTCGCTGAAACCAAACTGTAACTCTAGAACTCTGTCTCCAACTCTTTCTCTCCTTTCAGGCCATGAAAGACCCCTGCTTAGAACTGTGTAACATGCGGCCCATCTCCTAACTTCACCTGGGTTGGCTGCAGGCTCATCATGCTGTCTCTCTCTGCCTACTTAAACTGCTGAGTTCGTTAACCACTTCTGAACTTATATACACTTTATACATGTTAATCCTACCAAATCTGTAAATAATATATCCATATACTGTATCTTACATTACACTATAACACTGTTGGTAGGGGGTGGTTCCACTTCGTACATCAGTGCACAAAATAGAATATATACATTTCGTATTATGTTGAGTAAGAAAGCATATACATGGCTGCATATTTTTCAAACCATGAACCATTCTCAAAGTTAAGACAAACTTAAGATGTTTTCCACATAATAAAATCTAACAGGTCGCTCCTGGAGTCCATTAAAATAATAAAAAAAAAGTAAAAAAAAAAAAAAAATACTCATCTTCCTCCAGTCCTGCTCCTAGCACTGGTTTTCTAATTCCATTCTTTTACTTCTCAACATGAACATCACTGTCGCAGTCAATGACTGGCTTTCAGTGGTCATGTGCCACTCAATTACAACACTGTTCATTAGTGAACAGGTTCAAATAGTAAATAGAGGCACTTGACTGCGGTAGCAATGACATTCCTATTCGGAAGTACAAACAGAAGACCAGAGGGACGCAACGCTGGAGCCAGTGACCGGGGGAAGATGAGTATAAGTTTTTTTGTTTGTTTTTTTAATGGGGCTCAAGAAGCAGCCTGCTAAATTTACTTATAGAGTGGACAGTCCTTTTAAATAGATTTAGTGTTATCCCATTCCGTGATTCGTTTGTTTAATAATCACACCACTGATCTTCACTAATGTCAGGTTGCTTCCATGAAAGCTAATTGCTTTTGTCAGAACCAACATGCTTCTGTGAGGCACTGGGAGACCAACTCCTGCCACAGTGTACCCTACCTAGTCATGGGGTTACACTCGCCACTTGACTTCAATCATCCAATGCCTCTGTGGGTCCTCAAAACCACTAAGTCTCTGCCTTTCTTAGGAATTTCCTCCTGGCCACTTACAAACATCTATGCCATCCAACACTAGTGCAACTAGTGGGTGGTCCCAGGCCACTATATGGCCAACAGAGAACGAGACCAAGTCCATGGATAGTGACACTTCTTTAAGACAAGCGCTCTGCTTCAATGTTAACATAACAACATATTGTAAATTGAATCTTTCACAGATAAATGAATCTTCCTTCTCAATACATATTCCTTTATTTTGGCCACTTGATGCAATTCACAGCTACTAGCTCTTATGTAACAAGACTGTCTCTAGTATACTCAAAAGTCTTACAGTTATCTTTCTCAAGTGACTCCTCTGGGACTTTATTATGCAGTTTTCCAGTAGTCAGGACACTACTCATCCCAGTGCTAACCTTCAGTGTCCTACACTGCAGGTATTCACAGCTTTCCCTCAGCCTATAAGCATGCTCTTCTTTAGCTACAATAAGCCCAGACCTTTGCTCTTACTTGCTTTACTGTGCACAAACTCACTTGGTGCCAAACACACACCTTCAAAAATGCCACTACTGCACCCACCTGGACATGTTATAGTCCTGCATCATGTGAGTGCAGTAGGCCAAGCCAACAGCCCCCACTGACTGGCATTTCCCTGTACTGCAGGTGTCATCAGTCTAAATCAGAGATGGGAATACCATTGAATGCAACAGCTCAACAGGTTTTACTCTATATGCTAGGTGCGTAGAGTACAACATTCTGTAACCTGCACAAAAACATGAAGAATATATCGTACGGGCATAACGAAACATATCACTATTTTTGTAAGTTTGGGTTACTTGTTGACACCTTATACCCATATTGTTTGGATTTGGAAACATTTAAAAAATGTCTGCACCTTGAGGCAAATCAACTTGAAAACCAGAAAACCAGAAAAATTCTGAAAATCAGAATATCCATTTTACATAATTCAGCAAATATCTAAAAGGCCAAAACCCAAATCTTATTAATTCATTCTGTCATCCCTATTTATGATTGATTGGTGTTACCTTTGCCAACTGTTCCTTGCAGCTTTTCATGTACATCAGCAACACATAAGAATCAATAATAA
The DNA here is from genome assembly GCA_025379985.1 of Phyllomedusa bahiana. Classification (NCBI taxonomy): domain Eukaryota; kingdom Metazoa; phylum Chordata; class Amphibia; order Anura; family Hylidae; genus Phyllomedusa; species Phyllomedusa bahiana. The sequence goes on along the minus strand of JAODAL010008567.1, from coordinate 79,168 downwards.
CTTAAATGTGTAGATGTCCACTAGACTAACCACCTTACTAAATCAAATGTGCTACACATCTGGGACTACTTACTAACAGGACCGGAGATGAGGTACAGTCTGCCCTATGAGGCGTTATTAAGTGCTTATGACATAGTAGGTAACAACTCCCTTACTGTCAATTGATGTAGTCAATCCATCCCAACATATGATGGCAATGTAACGCCCTTAACACCACACTCTTCTGCTCTTCTCCTCCAGTATATATTCAGACCAATGGCATACAAAGCTATATTTAGAAAGGTGAATAAAAGATATACAATTTGTAATGATGTTGGTTATCAGATCTGGAATCCACTAGGAGAGTCAATGACACAGATAATAATTCTAGTCTGCTGTAACTCAGAATTTATAGCACTTCAAGGACTGGTATTTTAAAACACTGCACTTTCTTGGAGTTAAGGGTTTGATAAGCTAGTAGCAGTAAGCAAGAATAATGAATAATTTGGGTGAGCACAGTCTAAGGAATAATGCAAAAGGATTTCTTAGGCTGCAGTCTCAAGGATAGCCTTTAACTGACAACTAGACTTCAGATGAAAAGGTACAATGGATAGCGAGATCAGCCAAGGTCAAACCTATGCACAGTAGTTACAAGGCTCAGGAAAGCTGGGTCACTGACGGGCTGGAAACAGACTAACAAGGCAAAGAAACAGTGTTGTAGCTAGAATTTTTGCCGCCCAGAGCTGTCCCTGAGTTTGCCGCCCCTATCTAAAGACCACTCCCCCACTTTTCCAGGTCACGCTTTTTTTAGAGGCTTTTCCTCAAACCTTAAATCATAATTGCCACTTAAAAAATAATGTTTTTATGTCATGATAATCTAGAACCAGAACTTTTTCACTTTTATGTCAATAGAGCTGTGTGAGGACTTTTTTACTTGTGGGATAAGTTGATGTTTTCATCGCTACCATGTTTTAGTACATACAATTTTTGCCATCGCTTGATCACTTCTAGAATACATAGCAATACATCACTGTATTGCAAGTATTATACTGTACCTGTGACAGGTAGCCTATAATACTTTAAGAGTCTGTCCGCACGGAACTGATTTTCAGTCGGATTTTCAGGAGGTTTTCAGACCTGAAAACCGTCTGTAAACCAACTGTCAACCATCCTCATAGACTTTAATAGAAAATCTAAGCCATCTAAAAAACTTAGAACAAGTTCATTTTTCCTTCCGGTTTTCGGGCAGAACATGAACTGTTCAATGCAAAGAGGGACGGTTGAATCTGCAAACCATGGCCAGAAACTGCCCCCCTTATGTTTAAAAAATGACAAAATACTGGTCGGATATTCCGAGTGATATTTTGTCAGTATTGTGTGGACATAGCCTAATATTCTTCTGTTCCTGGCATTTTTTAGTCTCTATCTACCATGGCACGCATGGACACGGATGCTACTGCATTCCCATCCTCTGCAACAGCAGGAGCCTAGCTGTATATCACAGCCACCTCTTCCCCAAACTTATAAGGGGAGTGGAGCATCTTAGTTATGAGGAGAGGTTAGAAGAATTTAACTTATTTAGTCTTGAGAAAAGATGACTTCGGGGGGACATGATTATTTTATATAAATGGTCCCTACAAAAAGTATGGGGAAAAATTATTTCATGTAAAGCCCCCTCAAAAGACAAGGAGACATTCCCTTCGGCTAGAGAAAAAAGGATTCAATCTCCATGGGAGAAAAGCGTTTTTCACTGTAAGAACTGTCAATCTGTGGAATAGCCTGCCTGAGGAGCTGGTCACAGCAGGAACAGTTGCGAGTTTCAAGAAAGGCTTAGATAACTACCTGAAACTAAAGAATATTAATACGTACGTAGCCATGTAAAACTCTAGATCCTGACTGGTGGTGGCTCTGGGGTCAGAGCTGGGGTCTTCACTGGAGCAGATTGGTTCTTGCCTTGTGGGTTTCAGGGCATTAACCAGTGGTGAGGCTGGGCTTAAAATCCTTGTCTCCCTCCCTTCACCCACATTTTACCAACCCTTGGTTGAACTTGATGGACACATGTCTTTTTTCAACCGTACTAACTATGTAACTATATATATAGATACAGTGCCTGGAAGACTTGCCAATTTCGCCACCCATGTTGCTATGCCAGTGTGTAGGAAGTACAAACTGGAACAGCAAGTACTTTGACCAGTTACAGAGCAAGTGCAATCAATTAATATATCACTAGGTGCAAAAGACACATGGCTTCATGGCTTTGCAAAATTGAACAAAAATAATTGTTGTAATGTGATTAAAGCTGCAAAGTATGGGTCCAGAGTTCAAGTCCAGACAAGTTCAGTTCCTGATAAAGTTTTTTGTTAAGAACAATACTTTATCATGTACAATCTTAAGGCGACATGTATGAACCTGGCACCGACTGACCAGTTATACGTCTGTTTTTAATAGTGTAGGATCTGACAGTATATATGAAAGAGTGTTATAAGCCAAACATTGGCGCACAGAGTGTTATGCGCCAAAACTTGTCTCAGCCATGGTATGGATTTATATGACAGTTACGTGCCAACCTTGGTGCATTTTTGGTACATTCCAAAGTGTCATGTCAAGTTTTGGCATAAGACTGTTAATACATCTATAAAACAGGGCTATCACAGTTTTTTGGCTCAAAGTACACCAGAAAACTGGTGTAGCCCCATTCATACGTGTCACCCTTAAAGTTATATTATCATTTACCACCTCAGTACAACCATAAGTCATTTCTAGAATATTTGGATTTTATTTGTGCAAGTTGAAGCTGGGTGCTTAAATGAAGATAGGATAATCAGGGATCTGCTGATAATGGGGATTAAATAAAATGGTTCAGCCAAGTGATCTCTAAAGTGTTACACAATATTCACTCTAGAGAGGAAGTGTGTTATTAATGTGAGATGTCATATAAGTGTTATATGCAGCCCAGGGCAGAGGATTATCACAAAAGGTTAACAAACAAGCTGGTTTTATCAACAGATGTGGAATTTGGGACGTCTAAGCTCTAATTTGGCAAAACACCATTATTTTTACTATGAGCTATCTCCGAGATTTAATAACTTGATTTGATTCCTGTGATAACATGAAGCAAGTTCTTGGTAATTCTGTGTTCTGTTTGATGTATATGTTAATTTTCGTTATACATCATCATGATGTATGTGTCAGCATTGACTATGCATCAGGCATCGTTTTTCTTTCAAAGGGTTATATTCACTGAGAATTTTCTGTATTAAAATCTAACTTTTATTTCTGTCAGTGAAATCCAATGCATTGCTAATTAAGAACAAATTGGAATCTGAGTTACTATGCAAACTGTAGGGCAAGTAGATGTGTTGCCAGACTTCAGGGGTTTCAGAGGTGAACCGTGCGTGAACTTATTGACAGCATGCTGCCAAGGTGTTCAGTGTGCTTAGCTCTATTCCCCAAAACAGAAAAACTAGTTATATGTAATTAAAACGACCCAAGTATAATTGATACTCTCACTTAATAGGTCTAATTGTGGTTTAGATATCATACCAGGGAGGCTTGATCTTTTATAACTGATAGTATAATTATAATGCTACAATCGTAGTCTGAGCTGGTTTATATACAAGAGGAACAACCCCCTAAGGCACGGGTGTCAAACACAAGGCCAGCAGCTTTAGGTAGGTCATTTATTATTATTATTATTATTATTTATTTTAAAGCGCCATTGATTTTCCGGGCGCTGTTTCAATCGAGGGGTTACATACAATACATAAGTCAAACGAGTACAAAGAATGAAACAAAGGGCAATTGGCACGACAGAGGGAGGAGGACCCTACCCGCGAGGGCTTACAATCTACAAGGAGGGGGAAAGAGAAGGAGGGGGGGGGGAGACATGTATGAAAGGGGGGAAATAATGACAAGTTTAGTGAAGGTTGTAGGCAAGCCTGAAGAAATGGGTTTTCAGGTACTTTTGAAGTTGGTGAGAGTGGGGGAGAGTCTGATGTGTTGGGGCAGTGGTTCCAGAGTGTGGAGGGAAGCACAGAGAAGTCTTGGAGACGGTTGTGTGAGGAGTGAAAAGGAGGAGGCAGAGAAAAGGTCCGTAGAGAGCGGTAGATGCGTCATGGTGCCTTACCATTGCCTGTACCTTTTAGCTGCTTGTCTCCACCATTTCTCCCTGTGTCAGCAAAGCAGTAATTGGGGGAAAACATGGTGGCACACTGGCAGCAGTAAGTAAACAGGAGGCGTGTTATGAATAGCAGTTGTGGGCCCTTCTTTTTCCTTCCTAGGCCCACCCTGCATTTTTCATTTGCTATAAGCAAATGGCTATGAATACAGACAGGGGACTGTTTACCTACATGGGTTTTATATACCTACAGGGGCTGTAAACCCACAGAGGACACATATCTTTCTATCTACAGGGGGTTGTATGCCTACTTATCTACAGGAAGCTGTATATTTACCTACAGGGGGTAGATATACCTGTCATCTACAGGTGGCTTTATACCCACCTATCTACTTACAGGGGTCATATATACCTATCTACTGTACATACAGGAGGTAGATATACCTGTCATCTACAGAGGGCTTTATACCCACCTATCTACCTACAGGGCTAATTGTAACAGTAATACTGTATAGCTGTAACTACTCAATAGCTTGCTTAACTGTTAAGGAGAAGTTCCTTTTATACAGTTCTAGAAATATGCTGGCCCTTTAAGGTACGCCGTGATGCCAATGTGGCCCCTGGGGAAAATGAGTTTGACACCCCTGCCCTAAGGTAAAGATTAGCAAAATCTAGCAGAAAGGGTTATCCTCTTTGGACAAACCCTTTTTGTTATAGAATGGTGCCCTTGAAATAGATTTTAAAGTGGTTTTCTATAATGATAAATGTCTAATGAGTGGGGGTCCAATCACAGGGACCCCTACAAATCAAGAGAGTGGTAATCCCAGGTGCCCCTACTTGAATGGAGCTCCATTCAAACTTTATGTGAGTACATTGCTCAGCTTTTTTCATCAGTCCCAAAAAATCTTAATGATGCGGCAGTGTGCAACTTGACCACCTATCCATTCAAATAAGAGCACTCCGGACCTCTGTTCTCGAGATAAGTGCAGGTGCTAGTGGTTGAACCCCCACTGATCCGATACGTTACCACCTATCCTGTGGCTAGATTAGTTGTTATTATGGGAAAAACTCCTTTAATTTGTTGAACAGTGACCAGCTGTAATCTCTGAGGGAACTTGCCATTAAGTGTTGAATAGATCAGTCTTTTATGGATGCAGTGAAACCAATTATGGATGACATGTATGAACTTTGGTGCCCACACCTCAATTATATACAGGCGCAGTCTAGTGCCAATACGACAAGTCTGGCTCAGGCAGATCACCCTTAACCCGGTCTACCTGTTCCAGCAGTAACGATAATGCACCTTATTTTGAAGTGCACCTGCATCGAGTGAACAGTGCTGCGACAGTGTTTGGCTGAATTGACACCAGAATACTGGCACAGCCCTGTACATACATGTTGCCCTATGTGTAACCTGAAAAAAAAAAATATTTGAAAAATGGCAAAAGGGGTGATTTACATTTTAAATATTTTGTATATTTTTAATACCATTTTCTTTTTTTACTTGTACATGAATTCCCACTAATATACTTGACAACTAGGGGGTGCAATTACTTGTACATGGTTCTGCATTATACTGTATATTCATATATAATGCAGAAGGGTATACTAAGATGGTGCCTATAGCAGAAAATAATAAGAGCAATAACATGGCAGCCATGAAAGCCTTCATTAGGCTTCTGGCTGCCATGGCAAAGTCTCAGCTCCCCACAATCTTGTTGCGGGGATGCAGATCATGGAGAGGAATGGTGCGCAGCAGAGCTCCTCATTCATTTAGAGGCTGTGGCAATGTTTACTGTGGTGTCTAAAGTGTTAAACACCAGGGATCAGATCCATCTCCAATCCCTGTGGATAGTGGCGGTAGTCCAATGTAGTTAAAAGCAGGCACCTATTGCATGTGGAACAGGTTTATTAAGTGAGCCCGATCTATACTACCATAGCAACAATAGGACGTACCCATATGTCCATTGTCACTAAAGACTTTAAGGGTCAAAAGAGTAAACAATACCATAGGTACCATTTTTATAAGGCATACCCACCATCATTGTGGCAGACAGTTATTTACATCCAAGTTAAGTTAATGTGGATGGAACGTTTTTGAGTACCAACATAAAGGATGATCAGAAAACAAAGAAGATGAGCAGGGTAGAATGGTGAGATATAGAGAAGGTGAATATAGTCCAGTTTTATTTTTTATTTTGCCACTGGGTCACTAACCAATTTGGCTTGTGCTAAATCAGAGAGAAGCGTATAAGGGATTTCAAGCTCTTAACCCTTAACCACTGAAAGGTGTCTGGACTTTGTTTAATGGGTAAGCCACTAGTTTCTACCAATGGAATTCCTAGGTTGCTACCAGTATAGTAGTATCTGTAAGTAATAGCTATTAACTGATGTGCAGTTGATCTGATAACATCAAGTCATTGTACCAAATTGAAAGGCAAAAATTGTAATAAAGCAGACTAATGATCATAGCAGACATCGTTCAGTCAGCAATGGTAAGCAGACATCATTTGCAAACAAGAGCATTTAATCAAATATGGAAACGGGGTCAGTAATAAAGGCAACCAGGCTCGGACTGGCTCACAGCGGAACAGGGGAAACCCCCCAGCGGACCCTTGATCACAGCAGGCCTGACGTTTCTTATAAATTGCATATACATCCTTGGGAGAGGCAGAGAGAAAGAGGCAAGAGGCAGAGTATAAGAGGCATGTACAGTAGCTGTAGGGTGAGCCCCCAGAATCAACTGCACTGGTGAGCCCCTTAATCAATTGCACAGGTGGGCCCCCACAATAAAATACCACTGGTGGGCGGCAGGCACCCCATTCCAATATTGAAGGTAACAGTAATATCAGACCTTAAAAGAGAACTGGAACCAAATGAATTGTACTGCTTAAGTCCAGAGTAATGAGGGGGAAAAACCCTTAAAAAAAACAGGTGCCCTAGATATGATAACAGCCAACAATTAGTGCCACTGTATTCAATTACCTGCATAGAGGGGCAGACTTGGAATTGGGAGAGAAGGGCACTGGATCGCACAGAAGTAAGCTAGTGGATTGAGACATTACTTTAGAAGCAATGTGGATCTGTTTATACTTCCTGAAAAGCTGATGTGAGAAAGGACATATGTATATACAGTTGTATGTATACGGTATGCATATATTAGAAGTTGTTACCATTGTAAGACACTGTAAAGTACAGTAGGAGGTGATAGGATTTGCTTCCCCTCTTACCTGCATTTTCCTATTCTTGTTGATTATTCTCTAAGACAATTTACTGAGTTTGTCGCAATGAGTTTTCACAAGCAGCTTTATAAACTCTTGGGCTAAGTTCACACGGCTAATTGCAGGGCGTACCCCGCAATTACGGCGGGTGTTTGGGAGTCATTACTCGCGGCGCGTAAACGCCGTGAATAAATGACATATCAATTATCTCCCCGCGCGTCGTTTTGTACGCCCGGGGAGAGGAGGCGTAATTCTCTGAGAATTGTGCATTACCGTAATGACTGGGGCGTATTTCACTCGTATTAGAGCGCAGTACGCCGCGAAATACGCAGCGAAATGCGCTCCAATTTGACCCATGTGAACATAGCATTGTTATGAAATTGGAGCTTGGAAACAAATTGTGTATAGTGCACTTTCAATGACTAAAGCCACATTACATGTTAAATGATTTGAGAAACGTTAGGCAAAATATTAATGTCAATAAAATAACACAAATATATATGAAATAGCAACCCTGCTGGTTTGAAAACAAATGAATTAATCTGGCTTACCACAGGCTAAAATATAACTATTTTCTTAGTAAGAAGAATTTAAAGTCAGCCCTTCCTTGCACTGAAAACATCCAGATATTTCTTTAAGAAAAGAACCCCATTGTGAACTGCGAGTTTTTGAATGTCTATTTTCTGCTCTGTTTTAAGATGATATCTTTACTGTAAGGCAAATACATTACTGTTTTTGTTTTGTTACAAAACAATAAAATAAGAGGGATGGTTTTTTTTATCTCCTTATAAATTAAAAAAATAAATCCCAAACTAAAAAATAATCCTTTTGGTATGAAGATGATCTGTCAAGATTTGTTATAAAATTGATTGTAAGGAACCTTTTATATCTGGTCATGGTTCTTGTGATGCCCACTGTGAAGAATAAAAATTAGACAATCCAGAGGCTAGGAAATTTGAAGTGAATTACACTATGAACATATATGTTACCACAAAATTGCAAAGAGATTAGGGCATATAGACCTTATGGGGGAGAGGGTAATCCCTGAACGGAGAGTTGATCTGTAAAAGCTCTATCCATGCATTACATGGTCGCATTTTCATTTGTTTGACCAAAAAGCAACAGCCAGTTCATAGAATTTGGATTCCAAGCCAGTTCCCCATGCAGAGAATATGATAACGGCATTTTGATGCCTGTGTTATCAGGCATTGCTAAAAGAGCAAGGATGGCACCTTTAGATGATAGTACAAGAGCAAGGACTTGTGAGTATTTGTGGCTTTCTTACTTGCTTTAGGAGGCACTATGTGGTGCATTTTTAGGGGGTACAAACTTTTCAAGTAATATTTACAGGGGGCACAGACATTCCAGGCAACATCTAGATGGGGCACAGCATGTCAATATCTACAGGAGGGACAGAATGTGGCACTTTCTTAGGGGTGTGCTCTCCCACTCCTCCATGACGACATCACGGAGCTGGTGGATGTTAGAGACATTAAGCTCTTCCACCTTCCATTTGAGGATGCCCCACAGATGCTCAATAGAGTTTAAGTCTGGAGACATGCTTGGCCAGTCCAGCAACTTTACCCTCATTTTCTTTAGCAAGGCATTGGTCATCTTAGAGGTGTATTTAGGCTCGTTATCTTGTTGAAGTACCCCATGGCCCAGTTTCTTAAAAGGGTTCTCCGGGAAAAGAAGAAAAAACAAAATGGATAAATACATTCTAATGAAAAAATTTCCTTTAAAAATTTTAATTGGGAAAAGTTGTTGTTTTGTTAGGGGTAATCTTTATAGAAAAAAAAGACATTAATAAAATATTAAAAGATTGGGGGCCCATACTACCGCGTTACCCCCTAGTAACAGAACCAATTGAGTATGTACCATAACACCCCCTTTTGTTTTCTATATTGAGTCAGTTTTTACCTATTGAAGTTTTTTCCCCCATCAATATTCTCATTTTACTTACCAACCTTTCCTGTGGCACAGTATCAAATGCTTTATTGTGGTGGGTTTTTTTTTTTGCTTGTGATTCTAAACCTCCAACCCCTCCATAACCACGCCCCCAATAACTCCGCTGCCTTACAGTGCGTTTTTTTTCCTATTATTTGAACAACCTTAATGCAGAGTGAAAAAACAGAAAATATATATTTTTTCATCAACAATGGAGATATGACATAAAATTATCAAACTCATAACATAAACTAATCTCAAACCACTTGGAACGTTACAGTGGAAATCCAAACAGTTCCTTGGAATGGAAGGTAAATTTGAGGTATTACTGGAATTTTTTTTAAAAGGATAGCTAAAAATTATTCAAAAGTCGGGAAGGTGCTTGTCAAGAAAAGCCCGGGGCTTGCCTTGTACTTTGTTTAATTAATGCTGCCTTCAGACCAGGTTTTGTATGAGGGGAACTTTTATTTCTCTGCAAAATTCATCTGTGCAAGTTATGAGAACCAGTGTATTCAAAGGCTAAAATGCTCCACACATTTACAGTGGGTTTCAAAAGTATTTATACCTGTCACAAGTCCCCGTGGGCCAGGGGGTGCTCATAGGCCCTAGATCCCCGGGCATTACCCTCTCCTGCTCGCTTCCCCGCACAATTTGCGTTTTCTGGGGAGCGATGGGTCTGGAAAATTTTAAAGTGTTTGCAACGGGAAAGGTTAATTCAGGGGTGAACCCCTTTGGGTAGTCACACTGCCTTTTGGGCAAAAAACGTCCGACAGTATGTTTTTTTCTGAGAGGACCCGGGTTTTTTCACGTTTTGTGCAAAAACCTCGGTCGCGTCTCGTTTTTTTGACGTCGCCCCAACAAGTGTATTTTATTGGAAGACACCAAAAAACTAAAAGCGCCGGCGTATTATACAACAAGTTATACAACAAGTCAATAGTTCAATGATATAGTTCAATGAAATAGTGATATAGGTCAATCATGAGGCACAGAAGGTTGTAGAATGAACTTGGGCAAATCAGGTGATCGTGACTTTTAATGCCAAAGAGATATCCATAAACAGGGGAAAAAATAATAAAAAATCAAACACAAAAAAAACAATGACGAGGAAACCTGAGGGTAAAAAACAAAAACAAATCATAGACACAAAAACCCAAACAAGCTATAGTACACCACCGGCCACTTTATTTGGACCCAGCTGTAAGGGGGGGACCCCCTTTTGCCCTTTAAAACCCTAATTCTTGTGGGTAGATTCCACAAGGGGGTTGCAAAAGATGCTCAATTGGACCAAAAAGGGGGCCCAAAAAAGTGCCCCGGGGAAATATTCCCCACACCATGACACCACCACCACACCTGAACCTTGAACAAGGCAGGGTGGGTCCATCTTTATGTTGTTACGCTAAATCTGACCCTACCATTCAATGTCCGCAGAAATCGAATCATCAACAGGGCAATTTTTCCAAAACTTTCGTCCAAATTTCGATACTTGGGGAAATTGGACCTCGTTTTCCTGTTTTCTAAAAAATGGCACCGTTTTTCTGCTGCTGTAGCCCATCTCCTCAAATTTTCGCCGAACTGGGGCTTTTTCAGAGATTTCCTTTCTGCCCCCCCTTTGGGTTGAAAAGGGGTGGCTTTTTGATCCCTTTTGCCTTTTATAAAGCTAAACCCCGTCGGCCCATTTCCTTTGCCCCTTTTGGCATCAACAACCCAATTTCCCCCCCACAGGACTCCCCACTGGATGTTTTTTTTTTTTGGGACCATTCTCTGTAAACCCTAGAGTTGGGTTGGGGAAAACCCAGGGATCAGCATTTCTAAAATACCAAAACCCACCCTTTCGGGGCACCAACAACCATGCCACTTAAAAGGCACTCAAATCCCCTTTTTCTTCCCCATACTGATCTGGGTTTTGAACGCGGGGGGAATTTTGTCTTGACCAGTCTACATGCCTAAATGCACTAAATTTGGGCCCCCCATTGGGGCCCTTGTTTAAAATTTAATGTTAACGAGCGGGTTACGGGTTTTTTCCCCTAATAAAGGGGCCGGGGGAGGGGTTTTCCCCATGGGGGGGGGAGGAGGGGAAAAGATCCTGGGCGGGGTTCAGAAGGCAACTTTAAGCGGGCTCCCAAACAAAGATAAGTGCCCAGTTTGTCTCGGGTTATCATCAACACGGGAATTTGTTGAGGGATCCCAAAAAGAGCAGCACTTTTTGGGAGAGCGGGTAAATAGAGAATGCTTTTTTAAAGAGACCCCCCGGGCCCATTTTTAAAATGGAAAATTTAGGGGGATAATGTCAAATTGAAAAAAGCTTTTTAAAAACCCTTCCCACAAAAAACCATTCTATCCTAAGACAGATGAAAAATTGTAAAATTTTCCGAGGGTCCCAAATTTGAAAAAGCAAGACTGACAATGCTTTTCTGCAGAAATTTTAGCCTGAATTGCAGCTCATTATAGTCTCCAGTTTACTTCGTAACAGATGTAGCCAAATACCTTGCAAAAGGCACAATATTGGGAAAAGGACAAAGGATAAAGGGAATCACCTGGAATCCTAAAACCCACTTAAAAGGAATTGCCGGGAACCTGAAAAAGAAAACGTTATAATGGGAAATTTTTACCCACGACAAGGTGGTTAGTTATTTATTTGCGAAAGTGATGTAGGACATAAAAAATTGTTCCACAGACTGGGGTCTTTCCTTATTTCCTAAATTCTGGAGTTAAAGGGGGATAAACTCAGAAAAATTTTTTAAAAAATTTATGAAAAAAACGGGATAAAAAGGGGAAAGCCCGCTCCCCCCAATACCAAAAAATTTCCGGGTGTCAGGGCTTTTTCCCGGAGAACACAAACAAAGGCACCAAGGAAAACGGGTTGCCACAACTCTGTAAAAATAAATACAACCCCTTTTAAATTTTTTGATCCTTTAAAAGACAAGGGGAGGACATGAGACCCAAAAAAAGGGTGGCGTTTCGATTTCCACAAGCTTTAAGTGGGAGCATCTTACAAAAATCCTTTCCCCCTTTTTATCCCCCCCAAAAAAAATTTAACACTCACCCGTGTGCCCAAACAACCACTTTGCCTTTTTCCCACCCCCTGCACATCGCTCCCGCACCCCCGGGACGCCACAAAGCCGGGGGCAGGGGGGGCACCCAATGAGCCCCAACCCTCACAAGGGGGAATGGTGTGGAGAACCACACTCCCGCCTTGCGTGACCCCCTACAGCGTCCGGGGAACAAAATTAAAACATAGGGACACTCATGCACGTGTACAACCGGGGAAAAACAAGTAAAAAAACTAAAAAATATAATAAAATGTACATACAGAAAACAAAGTAAAAGACATGAGAAAACGGTAAACCCACAAAAATTTTAGAAAAATGTTTTTTATTCTTACAAATAATCTCCATGAAATAAATTCAATAATAAAGGATTTCTTTGCACATTTTGGGTCCCAAGGGGATAAATGTATTAAGTCGTGCATCAAAATCCCCCGGGATCCCTAAGTTTAGTTTTCCAAATTTTACCCCCTCTCTTCCCTAGGGACACTTTTTCGATACAAAAGTTTCAAAATATTGACGTTGAAAACAGAGATCATAAAAATTCGGAAGCCCAAGATAAAGTGCGCCCCTGCGGGTTTTTTTAAATTCCTTTAAGGTCCCTTTTTTTTCGATCTTTAATTTTCGAAGAGTACACCCTAGTAGTTCAAATTACAGACGCACTGGATTATGTAACGACGCTGGGGTCTTGAAATTTTTTAATATTTTTGTTTTAAAATTGGGTAATTTTGCCTTCCCCCGAAAAATTCCGCGTGGGGCAAATATGTACAGGTTTTACAGGGAGACTCCCGCACCTAAAGAAACCCTTATTTCAAAAACCACAAGGTTAAAAACTTGTTGTGGTTATTAAATTTTGGTGATTATTATTTTCCCCAATATTTTTAGATCTTTAGCTACTATTTGGCAACCTTCCTCAGAATGTTTTCCCAAAAAAAAGGGGTTTGTTTAAGAATGATAAATGTTTAAATAATTCCTTAATTTATTGAAATTGCCACTGTAAACAAAGATAACGTGGGAATTTTACGTTTTCAAAAGATTTTCTGCGTGTAGCTACAAGTTATCCCCGGGTATATGTTTCAACTTTTAAAAAAAGGGCAATACACACGTCGAAATCCCCCAAAAAAAGCATTTATGCATCTATCATACTGAAAAAACTTGGGGCTTCGGTTCACAATTTTTTGATCAAAATGTTTTTGCTGCCCCGACTTTCAAAAGGGGGCTCAAATCGGGCAGTCTATCCCCACTTTACCTCTCAATCGACCAAAACAGGCCTCTCACGGGTAAGGCCTCCTTATTAGAGGAAAAAAAAAAAAAACCCCCAACCTGCAAGGGGCCCTTTTTTATGACAGCCTGTGAAAAGGGGGGGGGAAAAACCCCAAAATGGAAGCACCTTTTCCCTTTCCCCCAATGGGTTTTTAAAATCAAATAACCAAGTAAAAAACGAGTTTCTGCACACAAAAACTTTCCCTGAAAAAAGTATGCAAACCTGGGGGCCCAAGGCCAGGGCTGCGGCACACATGAAATTAAAACAGGTACACCACAGACCGCCCGACAGCGGCCCCATTTCTGCAAAAAGGAAAATACACACGCCCAAAACCCCTAAAAACAATTTGCATCTATATCCTAAAAAAAAACTTGAGACTCTGGGTTCAAATATCTTTCAAAAACATTTTAAGCTCCCCACAGACTTAAATGGTCTCAAATGGGGCGGGTCCTATCCTATTTTCCCTTAAATTTCAAAACCCCAAAAAGGCCTCTAAAGGGGGTCACCGACCCCATTTTCAAAGAAAAAAAAAAAAACCCCCAAAACCGGCAAATCTCCCTTTTTCTTATACAGCCTGTGAGAGTGGGGGGGACAGAAACCCCAAAATGGAAGCACCTCTTCCTTCCCCATATGGGTTAAAATCAAAGTATCCCAAAGGGTTAAAAAGTTTTTTATGCACAAAAAAAAACTTTCTAAAAAATTTATGAAAACCTGGGTCCACGGGCAGGGCGCGGCACAAATTTTAATTATAAAAATGAACACACACAGACCCCCCCACGGCACATTTCTGAAAAAAAGGGCAAACCCTACGTCGAAACCCCCTAAAAAAAGCATTTTTTTGCTACTATCAAAACATAAAAAAAACTTTGGGACCCCTGGGTTTTCACATATCTTGATCAAAACATTTTAAAGCGCCCACGTTTTTCAACGGGTCTAAAAATGGGGCCAGTCCTATTTTTATTTTTAAACCCCCAAAACGGGCCAATCGGGCCTCTCACGGGGTCACCAAACCCCATTATTCAAAGAAAAAAAAAAAAACCCCCAAAACCTGCAAAGCTCCCCTTTCTTATGACACCTTGAAAAGTGGGGGGGGACAGAAACCCCAAAAAGGGAAAACACCTCTTCCTTCCCATATGGGTTAAAATCAATGTATACCAAGTATAAGGGATTTTTCTGCCCCAAAAAAAACATTTCTGAAAAAACGAAATGAAAAAACCGGGTGCCACGGCGGGGCTGGGCCACCAATGAAATTATAATTAACACCGACCCCCGCCGGGGCACATTTCGGGAAAAAAGGGGAAATTTCCTTTACTCGAAACCCCAAAAAGATGCATTTATGCTATTTTATAAATACATAAAAAAAACTTTGAGACCCCGGGGTTCCCAAAATATTTTGTCAGAAACTTTTTTAAGCTGCCCACGACTTTCAACGGGGGGTTAAAATCGGGCACCTACCCTACCTTACCTTCTCAACGACCAATCGGGGCCTCTAAATTTGGGTCCCCGCCCCCAAATTTTTCCGAAGAAAAAAATAAAAAACCCCCCAACCTAAAAGCTCCCCTTCTTATGACAGCCGTGAGAGTGGGGGGGGACAAAACCCAAAAGGGGAAGCCCCTCTTCCCTTTCCCATATGGGTTTAAAATCAATGTATACCAATATAGGGATTTTTTCTGCCACAAAAAACATTTTTTGAAAAAACGATGAAAACCCGGGGTGCCACGGGCCGGGCTGCGGCACACATGAAATTATACATGTACAAAAACTCAGACCCCGCCAGCGGCACTTTTCTGAAAAAAAGGGGCAATACACTACGTCGAAATCCCTAAAGAACATTTATGTATTATATACATAAAAAAATTTTTGAGACTCTCTTTCCCCATTATCTTGATCAAACATGTTTAAGCCCCCACGATTTTCCCAACGGGGTTCAAATGGGGCAGTCCTATCCTTTTTTTTTTTTTTTTCCCTCTAAATTTGGGAGCCAATCAGGTCCCCTCCCCCGGGTCACCGACCTCCATTTTCAGAGAGAAAAATTTTAAAAAACCCCAAAACCTCAAAGCTTGCCCTTCTTTAAAAGCCTGTGGGAGTGGGGGGGGGAAAAAAGAAACCCAAAAGGGAGCACCTTTTCCTTCCCATTGGGTTTAAAATCAATGATCCCAAGAAAAAAGGGATGTTTTTTGCACACAAAACTTCACGGGTGTCAAAAAAGGGGAGTTTTTGCGGGTTGGGTGTTTTTTTTTTTTTCTCTCTAAATAATGGAGGTCGGTGCCCCAAAGTAGGGGCCCTGATTGGCCGTTTAAAGGGGAAAGAAAAAAGGGATGGGACTGCCCATTAGACCACTTTTGAAAAGTCGGGGGGCAGCTTAAACATTCTGATCAAGATTTTGGGGAACCGAAGTTCAAAGTTTTTTCAATTTTAAATTTAAGGGCACGTTTAATTTAACCCAAATTTTGGGATCCCCCGGGGAAACAAACGCTGACAATTTGATGAGCTTCTTTCTGTAATTCGGTATATTAAAAGTTTCCGTTTGGGCCCAAAAGGGGGCCTCCCACGGGGATGGCCCTTTTTTTTATGCGGGATGGCTGCATTTTTATGCGTATATTTTTCTTGTTATTGCCTTCCTATGTTTTTTAAAGAAAAGGGGGGTTTCCCGGGGAAATACCTGTTAGGCATAAATTAATGGGCAATTTGTTGGGATTGAACTAAAAAATAAGGGAAAAATTTAAAAAGGGGTTATTGTTAATGTAGCTGACCCCCCCCAACCGGGACCCCACCAAATAACAGCGGTCATCTATATATCTCCGCCCCACCCACATCAGCCACAAAGGGGTTACAGAACAAAAATTAGGGGGGCCTCCGGGGCCGGGGACGGGAAATTAAAAATCACCCTGGCACAAACCCCCACGCCCAATACAATCCCCTTTAAAAATTCCCATTGTTCTCGCACCTCACCACTTTCTAAAATAAAACTACACTATAAAATGCTTTCAACGGAATTTTGGTCTTTTGTGCAAAGGCAAAGCTTTAATTTCGAACATTTCTGCACAAAAAAAAAACCACATAAAAAAAAGCAAAAAAACCTTTTCCTGTGAACCCCCCTACAACAAGAAAAAAAGAAACAGGGGTGCAGAGAAACCCCTGATTCAACATAAATAAAATGACCCCTGGCGCGGGGACTCACCGAGACGTCATCTCGAGGGGAGTTGTTTTTCTTCTCCTTTTCTTCCCCTTTCTGGCACAAACCCCCAGGGCCTTCCCTTGTTTTTCTCTTCAATTTTTTTTCTCTTCTGGTACAGCATGCAGTGTCCTCTTCTATGTCACTACCATCCTGAAATTAAAAAACAACCCCCCCTTTTTAACCCCCCCTTTTTTTTTTCACACTTTCCTATTAATTTCCCCAAACACGATGTTAGCCCCTAAAAATTAAAAATTAAAAAATTACAGTAAGTGGAGGCAGTGACTATGCGGGCGGCAGGGCCGTTACGGGCAACAGGGCCACTTAAGGCAAAAGGGGACGAATATAGGCAGGCGGACAGTGTAAAATTTTGGCAGGGCTTTTAAAAGGCAGGTATAGGTAGCAGGCTATTATGGGCAGCCAGGGCGGGGTATGGGCACCAGGGCAGGGTATAGGCACCCCAGGGCAGGGCATCATATAGCCAGCGGGTATAGGCCCCAGGAGGGCATCAAAAACCCGGGGCGGGGGGCTTTATATGGGAAAGGGAAAAATATTTCACTCCACAACTTGTGAATTTCTTTGATTCTTTAAAACTTGTAGCTTTATTAAAAAACTTTAAAAGTCCATTTCAAAAGCAGACATTAACGTTCACAAGCGTTCCACCGACGCGTTTCGGGGGGGCGGTCCACACCATAATAAGGACACCCTCCCAAACCGTCGGTGGAACGTTGCAAAAATGTTAATTTTGACCTTTTAAAGAAATATTTAAAAAAGCACAAGTTTTAAAAAACCCCAAAAAATCTCACAATTGCGGAGTGAAATTTTTTTTTCCTTACCTTATGCAAGGAACGGGCTCCGGTCCCCCACTTTCTCCCGGCAACCAATAGGTGAGTGAATATTCCTTTTATATTTTTCACTCAGGGTTTAATAGGGAGCCAGGCAGGGTACATATAGCCAGCCGGGGAGGGGATCATATAGCCAGGGCAGGGCATCATATAGCCCGGGGAGGGCTTTATATAGTAGTCAGGCAGGACTGTTATGGGGAGCCAGGGGAGGGGTGTATATAGGTACCAGGGGAGGGGTTATATGGTAGCCAGGGGGGGCTTTATATAGGGACCAGGGCAGGGTTTATATAGGTAGCCAGGCGGGGTTTATATAGGTACCAGGGCGGGGGTTATAAGGTCCCAGGGGCAGGCTGTTTAGGACCCAGGGGAGGGGTTTTTATAGGTGCCCCGGGAGGCTTTATGGTAGCCCGGGGAGGGCTTTTTTAAAGGTACCAGGGGGGGCTGTATATACCAGGGGAGGGGTGTTATAGGGGACCAGGGCAGGGCTGTAATAGTACCCGGGGAGGGTTTATATAGTACCAGGGCGGACGTATATAGGGAGCCAGGGCGGCTTTATATAGGGGGCCGGGGAGGGGGTATATAGCCGGGGAGGGGTGTATAAGGAGCCGGGCAGGCTTTATATAGGTGCCAGGCAGGGGTGTATATGCCGGGCGTTTTTATATAGGTAGCCGGGCAGGGGTTTATATAGGTAGCCAGGGGAGGGGTTTATATAGGTATCCAGGGGAGGGGGAATTTAGTAGCCAGGGGGGGGCTTTATATACCAGGGCAGGGCTTTTATAGGAGCCGGGGGAGGCTTTATAATTGCCAGGGGGGGGCGTATAACCCGGGGAGGCTGTTATAGGGAGCCCGGGAGGGCTTTTAAAGGGAGCCAGGGGAGGGTGTAATAGGTACCAGGCAGGCTTTTAAGGACCCGGGCAGGGGTGTATAAGGTAGCCAGGGGAGGGGTGTATAACCCGGGGGAGGGGTGTATTAGGTACCAGGCAAGTCTGTATATAGGTAGCCCGGGCAGGGGTTTATATATACCAGGGGGGTGTAATAGCCCGGGCAGGGGTTTATTAAGGTACCCGGGGAGGGGTGTATATAGCCGGGGGGTGTAATAGTACCCGGGGGGGGCTTTTAAAACCAGGGAGGGCTGTTTAGTACCAGGGGAGGGGAATTTTAGGCAGCCAGGGGCAGAAAAAGTAAAAAAAAAAAATAAAAAAGTAATACTCACCAGGGCACCCGGCTTTCCCCTCCTCTTCACTCTTCATTCCGGGTCCGGTGGCCCTCACTCGAAGCGGGGGGCCCCGGGGCAGCGCGCGATGACGTCTCGCATCGTGCGCCTGCCCCCGGGTCCTGGGACTTAGCGACGGGATCTAATCCCCAAAGCTCACGTGGCGCTGCTTGCACCCCCGGGTGCAGGCAGCGGCCCGTGATGGCGCATGGCCTGTGTCAGGACCCGGCCCTGCACCATGTGGCGAGGGGGGCTTGTGGCCCCCCCCCACAGGGGGCCGGTCCTGATGGACAAAGCGGCCCTGTACGTGCCACAGACCGGTGCCACATCGGGGCCCCCGGGGGGGGAAAACCGTCCTCCCCGGCGGGCGATCCACCGGCCCTTGGCCCGGGGGCCGCCCCCGGGCAAATTCCCCCTTTGCCATGGGGCGTCCGGCCTGGTGGGCCCCCACCACGCATCCCCAAATTACCCTGATGGGGAAAACTTTGCACCCCTAGAAAAACCCCTTGTTATTGTAAATAAAAATTGCCCGTCAAAAAAAAAGAAATTTTGCTGATCAAAATGAAAGTAACCCTCTTAATATAGTTTCCACATCTGAGGGGGAACTACTGTAATTTCAAAATGAAAATTTAAGCGAGGTAAAGCAATGGGTGGGGAAGCTATATAATGAACAAATCACAGGCTAGTCACAAAACATTTTAACCCATATTTTATGAAAAAATTTGTTATACTGATTTTGAACTTGGGGAAAAACCTGGTACCTTATCCAGGGGGTGTAATTGGTATCCAGCCACTGGCATAACCGTTCACAAGGGAATTAATTCCTGAGACAATGGGACACATAGGGGGCGGAGTCAGCTGTTTATTTATTTTTGGAAGGCCATACAAGAGGGGAACAGTGGAGTCAGAACCGACAATGTATTCGGATTCCTTTTCAGTTAAAACATGCAATGTTTTTCCTTCTTCTACAATATCCGTTAATTTGGATTGAAATGAAACAGTGGGATTCATAGTTAGTTTTTTATATGTAACAGTATCTGACAATAGATGTTTCATCTGCTGTATATAACTTCCGGTCATCACTACCCTGTTCCCCCTTTGTCGGCCATTTTTATCACGATCTGCTGCATACCACGAAGCTCTGTCAGTGATTGTCGCTGTTTTTTGGTCAAATTTGAGTTCCCACTATTTCCCATATTTATTTGTTTAATATTTGTCACTAAATTCTGAAAAATCTCCATCATTTAAACCTTTTAAAAATTGAATAAAAAGGGGGTTTTTAAAACATGAAAAGTTTTGCTTCAACACAAAACCCCCTAACAAAAGGATCAATTCCGTAATGAATATTCCATTTGCTCGTGAAAATCAAAAAAAGGGAATTCTTTTGGGAGCTGTCCGAATTCTCTTGTGTTGACTCCCTTCGGTACATAATAGAAATGTCGTTTTACTGTCAAGTCTGATAAAACGATTCGCACTCTTGGTATCGCAAATGTGTCCAAGGGTTGGTTTTTTTGGGCAAAATTGAATCCCAATTTCAAGACCTCTATATGACTTTGTTCAGGGGCTTGATCGGACAAAATTAAATACATTTTGTTTTTTTGGCATTCCGTTTCTTCATTCGATTTTGGTTCACATTTGCGGGAGTGTTTGCGCCTCCTCGCCGGATTTTTTTTTGAAAAAATTTTCGTTCGAGTACGCTTTCGACTTAAACTTAAATTTGCCCCTTTTGGGTCATCAAATTTGCAGAATTCATTGACGATTCTGAGCAAAGCAAACCTTTTTTGGCCTGTTCATTTTCTTCAAAATGCCGGGACCTTGTTTAAATAGTTTTCAGGTGTATAAGTGCTATCTCTATCTCCCATTCGTACACGAACCATTATCATAGCCATGGTATCTTTTTAAATTTTCGTTTCTTTTAGCCATAATTGTTGTCCCAATGTTGCCACATTTTTATTGATCTTATCCTTTAGTTGTGTGTATTCGGAAATACTTCATACCCAACAATTTAGCCTCAAGATCTTGGTTTTTGGGATGAAAATTTTATCTAGTTTCCCTTTGCCCCCTTGACTAAATTTGCACCCCAGATTTTGTGAGCACAAGGATAGAGTTTCATTCCATTTTGATAAGAAAGCGTCTGAGTACACAAATGTTGGTATTTTTCTTAGCCGCAACCCACGGGGGATCATGTTCTTTTGTATATATTGCTGTAGAGTAGTTAAGTCCCACCAAATGCGCAGTTCATGTGTTAGGGCTTTTTCCAATTCCTTTAAATAACCACGCCATTCTATGTTAGATTGCCCATTAGAATCTTGTATGTCGAACACTTGTGCCACCTTATCGCATCTGTTAGATCGTGATGCTGAGGCCATTTCAAATATTCACTTGTAAACTTCCAATAGCAATGTCCTCACTTATATCATATCTTTATGGCAGGCACATGGCAGATGCAAATATTACCAATATAACTGTAACTGGTAGATATGCATGGCACCAGAGATACATGCAATAAAACTGGAAAAGAAGAAAGGCAGCTCACCATACCAAAGAATCCGGGCTGCACGGCTGTGGTCTGGAGAACACAAACGGAGATAGCACCAATGAAAACAGGTTGCCAGCAACTCCGGTAAAAGTGAATCCAAGCGCCTTTATTTATGATCCATTAAAAGACAAGTGAGGGCATGAGAGCCAAAAACGGTGGCCTGGAATGCTAAAGCGTTTCGAGCTTCACAGAGCTCTTAGGATTTGCCTGTATGTATGCTACGACTATCACCTTATATACCCCAAGAAGAATACACTCACCCGTGTGTCCAAACAACCACATGCCGTGTCTTCCAGTCCCGTGCACATACGCTCCCGCACTTCCGGGACGCCACAAAGCACGCGGCACGGCGCGGCATCCAATGAGACCCAACCCTCACAAGGTGGGAATGGTGATGTGAGAACCACACTCCGCAGCTTGCAGTGACGCCCCTACAGCGCTACCAGGGAGAGCTACACACGTGAAACATAGGGAGACACGTCAGTGCAGTCGTGTACACACAGGGGAGAAAACAAGTGAAAAAAACTAAAAATATATAATAATAATGTACATACAGAAGACTACAAGTGAAAGACATGAGCAACGGTAAACCCACAACACATTTAGAAAACATGTTATATATTCTATACAAGATAATCTCTATGAAATAAATTCAATAATATAGCATGATTTCATTGCGCATATTGAGTCCCAGAGGATGAATGGTATTAAGACTGTGCATCCAAAATGCCTCGCGATCCCTTAGTTTAGCTTCCAAATTACCCCCTCTCTTACCTAGGGACACTTTTTCGATAGCAAAAGTTTTAAAATATTGTACGTTGGAACCGTGAGACTCTATAAAATGTCGTGAAGCCCCAGATAAAGTGCGACCTGCAGGGTTTTTAATTCCATTAAGGTGCTCTAATATTCTGATCTTAAATTTTCGAAGAGTACACCCTATGTAGTAAAATTACATGAGCTGCACTGGATTATGTAAACGACTGCTGAGGTTTTGCAATTAATATATTGCTTAATTGGGTAATTTATACCTTAAACCTTAAACTCATCAGTCACGGGCTATAGTGAGGGAGGCTGTAAATGTTGAAGATCTCTTGGCCTTCTTCAAGACTTTATCCACCACCACCACCCATATTACAAAGTTGCCCAGGGCCATAGGTAAATTGGAAAAAATGTCCAAGGGAATACTGGTAAATAGGGAACATCTCATTTGATACTATATATGTACCTAACAGGAAGCCTTAAAGGGGTGTTCCGGGAGTCTAAAGATTTCATAGAAAACTATAAACAGCATTTATATGGAAAAGTTACCTTCACATATTTCTTTCTTTTCTTTTGCCTCCTTAATGATCTATCATAAGATCCACTTTTTGCAGTGAAACTTCCTGCTTGGTGGAGTGTGAGTTCTTCAGCATCTCTTTCCTACAAGTCCCACATTGCACTGCAGTTACAATCTAGGGCTTCCCTGCAACCGCCGCCTAATCTTTCTAGCACTGTTCAGCCATGTCCTGTATACTCTTACATTATCATTCTCAGACATGAACACATCATGTCCCCTGCCTCTCTGCTCCAGTTTATTTCCTGGTTGCCTGCAGCAGGCTGTGCATAGTACAGTGCACCAATCAGTTTGTATCTTGGTAAAAAACATTCTTTCATCATCCCATAATATATGTAATATATGTACAAATATATATAATTTGAACACCCACCACAGCACCCACCACAGCAGGTCCACAGCTATCTCCTCATTGTAACTCTGATTGCTTTAGGGAATGTGACATCACCCCGCTTTCCTGTACACTGGATAGCTTATCCAGCATCCAAGAAAGGTGGGCGATGTCACATCCCCCATAGCCAGGGGCGTAACTACAGGGGGAGCAGACGAAGCAGCTGCCCCTGGGCCCGTGCCCCGGGGCAGCTACTGACATGTCTGCTCCCCCGGTGGTGCGGCTCCTGCGCCCACTGGCAGCGAACATAACCGTTCACTGCCGGCGGACGCGGAGCTGCGGGGCCCGGCGCATACCGCATCTGAACGTCCGGGCCCTCCGTCCCGAGCGCTCAGACGCAGGACCGCACAGCTGCTAGGTGCAGGCGCCGGCCGACAGTGCTGACGTGGGCTGCGCGATGATGTCATATCATCATGCAGCCCGCGCTGAGCACAGACTGCCCGGGAGCCGAGCTGCGAGGGAGCGTGGTGCTGGTGAGTAAGTGCTTTCTTATTTTTTTTTTATTTTTTTTTTTATATTAATGAATCCTGTCCTGCCTACATATAGCCCCTACCTACCTGCCTGTCTGTATATGACCCCTACCTACCTACCTGCCTGCCTGTATATAGCCCTACCTACCTGCCTGCCTGTATATAGCCCTACCTACCTGCCTGCCTGTATATGGCCCCTACCTACCTGCCTGCCTGTATATAGCCCTACCTACCTGCCTGTCTGTATATAGCCCCTACCTACCTGCCTGCCTGTATATAGCCCTACCTACCTGCCTGCCTGTATATAGCCCCTACCTACCTGCCTGCCTGTATATGGCCCCTACCTACCTGCCTGCCTGTATATAGCCTTACCTACCTGCCTGCCTGTATCTAGCCCTACCTCCCTTCCTGCCTGTATATGGCCCCTACCTACCTGCCTGTATATAGCCCTACCTGCCTGCCTGTATATGGCCCCTGCGTACCTGCCTGTATACAGCCCTACCTGCCTGCCTATATATGGCCCCTACCTACCTGGCTGCCTGTATATAGCCCTTCCTACCTGCCTGTCTGCCTGTATATAGCCCTACCTACCTGCCTGCCTGTATATAGCCCTACCTACCTTCCTGCCTGTATATGGCCCCTACCTACCTGCCTACCTGTATATAACCCTACCTACCTGCCTGTCTGTATATAGCCCCTACCTACCTGCCTGCCTGTATATAGCCCTAGCTACCAGCCTGCCTGTATATAGCACTACCTACCTGCCTGCCTGTATATGGCCCCCTACCTACCTGCCTGCCTGTATATAGCCCTACCTACCTGCCTGCCTATATATAGCCCTACCTACCTGCCTGCCTGTATATAGCCCTACCTACCTGCCTGCCTGTATATGGCCCCTACCTATCTGCCTGTATATGGCCCCTACCTACCTGCCTGCCTGTATATAGCCCTACCTACCTGCCTGCCTGTATATAGCCCCTACCTACCTGCCTGCCTGTACATGGCCCCTAACTATCTGCCTGCCTGTATTTAGCCCTACCTACCTGCCTGCCTGTATATAGCCCTACCTACCTGCCTGCCTGTATATAGCCCCTACCTACCTGCCTGTATATAGCCCTACCTACCTGCCTGCCTGCCAGTATATAGCCCTATCTACCTGCCTGCCAGTATATAGCCCTACCTACCTGCCTGCCTGTATATAGCCCTACCTGCCAGCCTGCCTGTGTATAGCACTACCTACCTGCCTGCCTGTATATGGCCCCTACCTACCTGGCTGCCTGTATATAGCCCTTCCTACCTGCCTGTCTGCCTGTATATAGCCCTACCTACCTTCCTGCCTGTATATGGCCCCTACCTACCTGCCTACCTGTATATAACCCTACCTACCTGCCTGTCTGTATATAGCCCCTACCTGCCTGCCTGTATATAGCCCTACCTACCTGCCTGCCTGTATATGGCCCCTACCTACCTGCCTGCCTGTATATGGCCCCTACCTACCTGCCTGCCTGTATATAGCCTTACCTACCTGCCTGCCTGTATCTAGCCCTACCTCCCTTCCTGCCTGTATATGGCCCCTACCTACCTGCCTGTATATAGCCCTACCTGTCTGCCTGTATATGGCCCCTGCGTACCTGCCTGTATATAGCCCTACCTGCCTGCCTATATATGGCCCCTACCTACCTGCCTGCCTGTATATAGCCATTACCTACCTGTCTGCCTGTATATCGCCCCTACCTACCTGCCTACCTGTATGTATATAGCTCATACCTGCCTGCCTGCTTGTATGTATATAGCCCCTACCTACCTTCCTGCCTGTATATAGCCCCTACCTACCTTCCTGCCTGTATATAGCCCCTACCTACCTACCTACCTGCCTGCCTGTATATAGCCCTACCTACCTGCATGCCTGTATGTAGCCCTACCTGCATGCCTGTATGTACCCCTACCTGCCTGCCTGTATGTAGCCCTACCTGCCTGCCTGTTTATAGCCCCCCAAAGCCCTGCCTGCCTATATGTAGCCCCTATAGCCTCCCCAAAGCCCTGCCTGCCTATGTATAGTCCCTATAGCTTCCTAAACCCTACCTTCCTACCTATTTGGCCCCTATACCCTGCCTGCCTGTCTATATGGGGCCCTTTACCTAAACCCTACTTGAATGTCATTATGGGGCCCTATAGCTTCCTAAACCCTGCCTATGTGGGGACCCTATTGCCTACCTAAACCTGGCCTATCTGGGGCCCTCTATAGCCTAAGTAAACCCTGCCTGCCTAAATGGACCCCATATAGCCAGGGGAGCAGGGACTCAGGTGCTGGAAAAGTGAGGCTTCTAAGATATTTCTGTCTTAATCTGCAGGGACAAGTGGTCGGGAGTTTTGTGGTCTGGACGGATGCAGAACAAAAGGGAAAGTCAATGGCTTATCAGAAACGTCACCTGTGAGTATCAAGACGTAACTACACTGTAATCATTTATATGTCTGCAGAGTCTGTGTACACTAGTATATACCACTATATGGTCACTATATGGTGGTTATATACAGTCTGCAGAGCCTGTGTACACTGGTGTCTACCACTATATGGTCACTATATGGTGGTACTATTGGTCTTTTGTATGCTGATCAGTAATACTGTAGGGTATTATTCAGTCACTATGTGATGGTAATTTGTGGTCTTGTTCTGGCGGTATAATCAGGTCCATATGTAGCAGTGTAATGTTGGTTTTGGTATAGTTTGGTAGCATGTTCTGGTAAATGTTCGTGGTCGGGGAGGTGGGCGAGGGGGGGGCAGGGGGCCCCATCCAAAAGTTTTGCTATGGGGCCCCGGCTTTTCTAGTTCGCCCCTGCCCATAGCGATCTATTTTTGATCACGGAAAAGCTGTGTGCCTGCTCTAGAAGATGTGGTATTATCCCTGCACCCAGTGATGTCAGGGCAGCATCTCATGATGCTTTACCTTGGCACCAATACTAAATAAAGAGCAGTAGGCAGACTTTATTTCTGACTGCTGCCGGATAATCTCAGAAATCTTGCTTCTTTGTTGGATTCTCCCAGCAAATAAAATAAATAGATATATTCATGTGTGGATAGATAGATAGATAGATAGATAGATAGATAGATAGATAGATAGATAGATAGATAGATAGATAGATAGATAGATAGATAGATAAATCACTGCAAAGGTGTATGTGACCACATTAGTGTTAGTGTGTAACTCCCCCCCCCCTTCAGCTCTATACTTGCTGTCATGATCACATTCCTGTCACCAACTCTTTTTACATAATGACTCATAAGTAACTATGTAAATGGTCCTAGCACATAGTTGCCCTGTATACAATCCCATAGGCATCGTACTGCTGTCATCTGCTTCCATTACTAATAGTGCTTTTACTAATTTACTAATAGTAATGGAAGCAGAGTTAATAAACTATTCCCTCTCACCTGTAATCACTCCTACTGGCTAAGACTGTCAGGAGAGAATGACATCACTCTATGTAGTCAGGTCATCCACTACAGGGGAGTGTTTCTGAGCTGAGCCTGGCTTCAAAGCACACCCACTGAGTGATGACACAACATCCATTGAGGACATGTGATCAATGAACATAACATGGTGTGCAGGAAGTAGGTGGGAAAGACAGAGCTTTGTGCCTGGTTTTGCAAAGCAGGTAAATAATTTTTAATGAGTATCAATTACAAAGTTCAATATAATTAAGTTATGAGCCCTATAACAAATAAAAAAATAGTCCCAGAGAACCCCTTTGACTTTGGAAGAGATGGAAAAGGCCAACACAAAGGGAGACATGTATGAAAACCGTCTTGGTCTAAGTTCCCCTTTCATTTCCTATAGTGCTCTGGAAAAATGAAGGGGGATCTCTGATTGGTTGCTATGGGCAACAAAGAAAGTCTTAGACCTAGACAGTTTTCATACATGTCCCCTAATGTCCATAACATCTCGTTTACAGTGGACCCACTAGTTGAAACTGGTCCGAAGATACATGGTGCATAATCTATCTGACTGATTAGACATATTGGGCGACATGTATGAATGGGGCTGCGCCAGATATCTGGGATCTTTTCAGCCCGATATCAAACGCAGCCCCGTTCATACATTTTTAAATCTCTTGCACGCCACTCTCGGGCACACTACGACTGTAGCAAAGCTACATATAGCTTCACTACGGCATTTCTAGGTGCATTACAGCTGGAACAAGTATACCACTTTCAAAGTGGTATACCTGATCCAGAAATGTCGCCCTAGCGCTAGAATGTGTCAGATTTATGACCCGCTGTATAGTCCACTCAAGTACATACCAGCATTGTTATTTGGGCACTGTACTATATGATTGAAAATTCAGTACTGTATGGCATAGTACAATTAAAGGGGTTGTCTCACTACAAGGATTGCTTTTTATGTTAAAGATCTTGCAAAAACAAGTCACTTTGCAATATATGTCCATTAACAGTATCCTACCTATTCCTAGATATCTTCTCTTGTATGGGCTGCATCAGCTCCTTAGGTTGCTATATCTACAGACCTGTCCAATCTCTCATGATAGGCTGGTTGCTATAGCTACAGACCTGGCTTCTACTGCAGCCTAGTGGAAGCCAGTAAACACGCCCCTGAATTCAAAATGAAACCAAGAAAACAGGACTGAGGTAAGATGAATAAATGTAGTGAGACAATCCCTTTAAGAGAGAAAAATACCAACAAAACACTGGCACAAAAATGCTAGCAGAACATTTTAGTACATGGCAAACACATAAAGGATACAATAAATTATTGAAAGATTCCCCTGAAAATAACCATTGGTGCTAAATCTTAGACTTGTTTCACATCTGTGTCAGAGATTCCATACGGAACACCCCATCACAGAGGTAAAAACGGACATAAAAGGATTTGTTTCACAACCGACGCCAATGGCACCCTTTCGACTCTATTGATTACAATGGGTCCATCTGGTTTCTGCCACGTGGTCTGTTGTTTAGGTGAAAAATATAGCGTAGCGTGCTGCACTATGTTTCTGTCATTTCCAAGGCAATATGCGATGGAGGTTCTGTTCTGAGCCTCAGACACATATGTGAACAAAGCTTCAAATGGGTGACTTGATTGCTTTATTTGCTTGTTTTCTGCTTGCTTCTATTTTTTTGAACATATGTTTGTATAAAGAATTAGAAGTTCATGATACGGCTTCAACATCTCTTGCCTTAATTGTACAGTGTTCTTTTTATATGGCTTTCCCAGTTTCTCAATTAAACTGTCCTTACACTCCATGTTGTCCTATTCTTAGCTGCTGTAGTTTCCTCCTCTTAGCACTAAGCTCTCCCCCAGTCTTCTGTTTTTTTCTGTGTTCTACCAGTTACACCCTTTTGTCCCCAGGCATTGTCATCAGCCACATCATAAGTTTCCTCTTTTCACTTATGTATAAAAAAAAAAGCAAGTCTTTTCTTTACGGGAAAGCTACATCTGTAAAAAGGAGAATTATGTTAAATGTAGTAAGCCAGAATGGAGACTGGCAGAATAGAAGCGTAGGAGACTTTACACTCGTTGAGCCAAAAAGCATCAATATCATCCTTTCTTTTCCATACTTTGACTCCACTGAATGTCTCTTTCTTTCTGTTTCCTATTTTCCCAAACCTCTTGTGTACTTTGTGCACCTCTCATTTTCCTCCAATACAATCTATATTAAACGCCTTCAATCTGGATCGAATGAACCAAATATCCTGTTGATCTATCACTTCACAAAGTAGTCCCGATGCCAGACTGTCAGGAAGTTGCTTTATGGTCTAGCATTATCTGAATCCAAACATTTTATCCCAAAACACCGTAATGTTAATTGTTATTCTGTTAGAATCCAATCCAAACTGAGGAGTATAGAGTGCTGAGACATCAAGAAAGCTGCAGTTCAGCAGTGGGTTAGCAAACACTTATTTCTACTTATTGAAAACACACTAGAGATAAACTGAAGAAATTATGATATGACTTTGTGGATCTTTTTTGGTCATCTGAAATTTGCACTAGTAGCCAGAAAAGTTAGAGCTATATGAATCCCTTCAAGGAAAATAGGATACACAGTCTGTTGTATCATGGTCATGCACACTTTTACTATGTGACCACGTCCACTTTTTAGTTAGCCATGACCACCTATTGAGCACTGTGCAGAAAGTGTCTTAAAGGGGTTGTCTCACTACAAAGATTAGCATTCAACATGTCTTAAACAGTGAATGAAGATATTTTCCAAATCTACTGCTTTGTTAATTTTTCTTTATTGAGGAGATAAGTGATTCTATCAATTCTGAGTGCACTCAAATTTCTCTAGGTTAACAATAGTATATATATAAGTCATGCATACTGGAGAGGGGACAGGGAGATGGATGCAAAGATGTGAAAGGTCAAGAAACCAATACACTAGAACATATACTGTAGATATACACTGGCACTCCAATATATCAAGCAGAAAAGTATTTATTTACAAAGCAGACAGAATTATGCCAAAATATGACAAAGATCAGAGGAACAGATTACAGCACAATAGTTATTGTGGAAGGTTTAGATGCAGATGTTCATGATGTTTCGGCCAGCAGGCCTTTATCAAACAACATCTGTATAAAGTACTCTGGAAAAAAGCAATAGGGTAGGCTGCAGCAGTAGCATCAAAATAATATAGGGTGGTGGTATAGGGAAAGGCCGTATCAGACGACAAGAAAGAGCTGAGTAAAGTATGGGAGGTAGGGACCTGTCCGGTCAAGTGGTGTGCATCTAAACCTTCCACGATAAATATGTTCTAATTTTGTGCAGTAATCTGTTCCCCTGATCCTTGTCATATTCTTTACCCTGTAGTATTTTGGCATAATTCTGCCGGCTTTGTAAATAAATACTTTTCTGCTTGATATATTGGAGTGCCGGTGTATATCTATATATTCTCTAGGATACCGACCAACTTTCCCCTGCTCTCCCCTGCCGTTTGTCTTATCTGATAGCAGGGGTGACATCACCCAAGTCGGCAGAGACAACTGCTTGAACGCTTCAGTGTTATCTGATCTAACAAAGGAGACTAATTACTTATGTTTACTTTAGCTCTAAAGCTTCTCTGGACTTTAGGTCTTTAGGTAAACATCTCCTGCTCTCATGTCAGAGTAATTAGTAGACTTTTGAATACAGAGCTGATATGCTGATCACCCACAGCCTGACCAGGAAGACACAGGAGGCATAATTGTAAGCTACATTTGGTCTGTGAAACAGCATGGGAGACAACCCTTGTGTCTGGGACATGCTGCTACATGCTGCATCAAAAATGCGCCACAATTTGATGCATTTTAAGACACTTTTCTGGTGCAAACACCATAGTAAATGAAGGACAATGGGATTACTGGAGGTTAATTTCATATATTTTCAGTGGATAACGTTCCTTTCTTGTTAAAAGATATGCTATTCACTCTTAGGGTATGTTCACACGGTCAAATTTCTGATAGAGAACTATGGATTACGCCTCCTCTCCCCGCTCGTACAATACGTTCCTATTGTATGCACGGGGAGATAAGTGACATGTCAATTACTTGCGGCGAATACGCGGCAGTAATGACAGTCTATGGGGCCCCGCGTCACGGGAGTACGCGCTGATCAGCGCGACTCCCAAACACCTGGCGTAATTGTGGGGCTTACTGTGCGCCCCACAATTACGGCGTGTGAACATAGCCTTATTTTAGGAAATACGAATATTTGTAAATAATAAAAAATAACCACAAAATAGTTACCACTATGAATGTCACATTATGATGCTGGTATCTACAGCACCCGGCAACTTCCTCAAAGCCCTGCGTTACACAGTTGCTTCACATTGAGGGAACTAAATATACAGAGAGAAACATTTGTTCCTCAGTCAACGTGATTTGGAGCATTCTTGTCCGATGACACAGCAGCCAGTACAATTCCTCCATTCTCCTGTCTTCAGGAATGGCTGATAACACTCTCCTTAGAAATTTAGGAAGGTTTTTGACATACCCTGATTTCTAAAATGTAAACTGATCTTTCTGTATTCAAATCAGCTCAGTACTTTTCATATTTTATCATTTATTATAGAACAGTTGCTAGGACTGACATTATGGTTTCTATTGCTTTTAACCTATACTTTTAAAGAAATGTGCACCAATAAAATATCAATGTATTAGGCTCTGTTCACATCTACATTTATAAACAGCAGCCACAATACTCTACCAAATCAGTAACATAATGGAAAGCAATGGTATTGATGGCAGGGCCACGATCAGGAATTTCATGGCCCCAATGTTAGGGACCCCAGATTTACAGGGCAGACAGTGCGCCCAAAGCTGTCCCTACCTGCTTACCAACCCAACCCCAAGTGGTTGGTGACAACTGGACGGCAAACACCAAACAGTAAAGACAAAAAAACACAATAGCAGATTAGTCAGCAGGAACGGGTCAGAACCAGGAAGAGCAAACTGTACCCAAAGGACAAGCAGAAAACATAAGTCAATAGGCAGGAAATAGGTCAGAGACCCAAGTGACGCAAAAGGTATCCAAACGCACTTAAGCCAGGGCTATAACCAACAAAGAACTCCGGTCAGGAGGGATCTGAAATAGGAAGTCATGGACCCAGTCCAGAGTGTGATTGCACCGGCTCTGTGACATACAGAACACAACCTGAGTCAATCATAATTATCAGAACTGATAGAGCAGTTTTCAGACCGGAAACAAAGAAGTAAGTAAACAATACCAAGATCATGGCCAAAAGCACATCCTCCACCGTACCTTTCAGACAGAAGTCTGCGGCGAGGCCCGAGCAGGCGCGGTCATGACACCCATACAGCCAAAATGTCTGGACATCTCCTCCAAAATTAAAATAACTACATTCTTCATGAGGTAGTTATATATAAAAAAAAGAAACAGAGAAGGCGCACAATCGTGAATTATGTTAGGACAGGAGTTTATGATAAAAATAGCAAATTTTTGCTCACCTCCTCATGTTGTGCGTTAAAACCAGAGGCACAACTTATTTTCAGCTAATGCTCAGGTTTGGCTCTTTAAACCCCCGGGAGCTCCCATCCCCGACTCCCAGTTTGAAGAAAAGTCTCGGGTGAATAGATACAGTCTAAATAAAAAAACTCGGGCAGTAGTGCTCAGGGGTTTAAAGTGAGTCATGCACTATTGGGCTGAATCAGTGTTAGGGTTAATTTATTTAAATTATAAAAACACATACAAAATTAAAATCTATAACCCTACGCGTTTCGTAGCCGAATACCGGCACTTCTCAGGGGCATGTTCACACATTCAAAGTTTGACCATTTATAGTGTCAGACAGTAATAGAATACAGGTAGATCAGGTCTAACCCCGCTCCATGTGACTGCGGCTCATCCGGTGTAGGAGACATCTGGTTGGAGATGACACCCGTCAGTCAAACTCACATTGAGGCGTCTCACTGGCAACCAGGGATCCCCAGTTTGTGTGGACAGTTTTAGTGTAAATCTTTGGATAGAGCAACGTGTGATTAACTCTTTGATTACTTAAAACATATGACAAATTATTAAAGTTCAATAAATATTATTATAATAATGACTCTAATTTTATAACTTCGAGTGATCAGAAATCCTTTATGGTCGGTAATACTCGGAATTAGTTGATAATTACATATTCTGGAACTTTTTGTAAATAGGTGTGTTAAACATATGCCAATATTATGCATACGTTGAACGTCAACCCATATGATGTTTAAAAGAGACTTTGATGGATACATAGGGAAGAGATCGATCGCAAGTGTGAGAATGAGTTCGCTCAGAGGATACCATTCTTCCTGAGGTACATAGAACTGAATAGACTTTGGATTGATGCTTCAGGTAGGTGGTGGTACCATGAATAACGGTAATCTACCACCGGCAATTTGGTAGACGAAGGCTTCATGGGAGGGAGGGCCCATCCCCACAACTACAGTTTCTATGAAACCTTACTGGTGGGCTGGGCCTCATAGGTGGCTTGTGACACTGTCAATTCCACTGTGGATCATCCTCAGCAACTCAGCAGCATCATAGGTCGCCTGTAGGGCTCTGCCCCAATAATTGCAGACAGTTTGGTAGAAGCAATAAGCCAAAACTTATGAAACAAACGAGCCTGCTGGAAAGAGGAACTGTAGACATTATTTCATTAAGTCAATAAAAGTGTCTATCAAAAGGACAAGTCACGTGAGTTGAAAGGTCTTCTTTACGCAAAGCAAAGGGCTGCATTTAAAATGTAGGAAAATGAGATATGTGAAGGTGCAACACTTAAAAATGTATAATACATGGAAAATAATAATAATATCAAAATACAAAAGTACAAACCATGCAGCAGTTGTCTGAGAAAATATTTAAAGAAAATACTTAAAAAAATCTACAGCATCCCCACAGTCCTATTTTTTTGGGAATATAACAGCATTTTATGGGAATTTAATGGAAATGTGTAATCAGAAAATGACCTATTGTTAAAATTTTGTTTTTATGTTAATGTTTTTTTTTATTTTTGTTTTTTAATTTTCCATATCTATATTTTAATAAATCCTGAAATCCTGCAGTATTCACTCTGATCATTAAAGAAGGGTTCTCAACATGCTGATTTACAGAGTCTGCTCTTCACAGTCAGCTTAAGGTTCACACTTCCTGCTTAGACTGTGAGTTGTATTTTAACAGTGATTGAAATATTTACTATGCTATTCCTAGCTGAGCCTTTTACAGTGACCTGACTGCAGGAGGGTGGGAGTGAAGTCACCATGGTTGGACAAGGCTGCTGTAGCAATGAGAGCAGAGAGAGGTTGTCAGTAACCAATCAGAAACAGTATTTTGTAATAGTCTTTATTTACCTTTGAGTTTAAAGCTACTCAATGTGGTGAGAAAACAACTTATAATTTATTTATTTATTTTTTATATGAAAAACAAGTATTAGTGATACATTTTCTTTTATTTAACTTAAATAGTGCCACAGATATATATACTGTATATAATGTGTGTGGGGGGTAGTGTCCAGTAGAATTGGAGCCCACTTGTGGGTTGATTCTGGGGCACACCTGTTGAGTTGAATCTGTGGATCCTACAGCTACTGTATATACCACTTATCCTCTGTTCTTATACTCTGGCTTTTTCTCTCAGCCTTTCTCCCTCTCCCTAGGATATATATGCAGTTTAAAAGAAACTCCAGGTCTGTTTTGCTCAGGGGCCCACTGGAGGTTTCCCCTGTCCCCTGTGGGCAGACCGAGCCTGGTAAGGGGTGGGTATTACAAGTGTTAGTAAGGACTCTGAAGTGCTGGTTCAGGTTTTGATTTTATATAAGGCCGCTTGTCAAAACAGGGTAATGGTAGGATGCAGAAATAAGACACATTAAAGATAAGATGTATGAAATAAAACTTTTCAGGTATCCAACCACAGTGTGGGCTGCCAGTGTATTCTCTCTGTCCTGTGAGTATATTTTAAATAGTAGGGTTTATACTACGGTATAGGTAAATATCCATGAGTTTAATTCACTTTTTACTGGAAACTAGTGACATTAAAGCCCTATGGATATGAAATGCAGGATATGTCATGCTTCCACATACCTACAGATATGGATACAATCAACTTACTTCTGCAGTTAGAAAGGAAATGTCAGCAGATTTCATCTTATTACTCTTTATCAGCTAATTTAGGCTTATTACACAAAAATGTATCAGTGATGTGATGACCCTGATTGCTGCTGATTATATCAGGGCCATAGGGTCATGTTCTGGGAAAAGAGTCAAAAAAGTAAAATGTAGAGGTTTTTCGTTCTTTTCTGCCAGACTGTTTACAGCGTTCCAGCAGAGTATGGGAAAGCTTCATTTGTTATCCTAAGGGTAAACTGTGGAAATATGATACTTCTGCTCTATTGTCGGAGCTGGCAGGTTAATACTTAGCAATATAATATACTAACAAATAGCCACAAAATAACACTCTCTAGTACTTGTTACAAATTGTTATAGAAATAAAAGCCTTGCCACCATCTGAATATAATTCATCGCTGTCACTAAAATGATCTGAAAGCTCAGAGGTAAGGTAAGAATTAATGGAGAACCGGTACCAAAACATTACTATGTACAATGCTCTATTCCATTAACACCTATAAAATAAACTCATGTGTATCTTATTAGATCATGATAAGAATATGCTTCATATACTATGTTCTCATTCAATATACTTACTTTGCTCATAAGATGCTAACCCCAGAAAAGTTTTAAAAGTGCTTACTAGAACTGTAATAGTGATGGACCACACTCCTCTTCATTGCTTATAAAGCAAAAACAGTATTGCGCATTTGGTTGTGGCCACGTCTGGTAATAGAGATTTTTTCCCACTTGTTTGAAAGACACTGAACTGCTGTAAGGTCCAGTACCAGACATAGCCACAATGAAATATATGGTGTGTGGTGCTGAATGTGATGCAGTGGATTTTAGCAGCCCCTTCATTCAGCTGAGCAGCAGAGGACTGGGGGGCTGAATCGATCAGATATTGATAGTGATATCGAAAGGATAGGCCAATAGTATAAATAGATGAATAAATAGTATAAATCATCTACATTGTATAACACCATTGAGATCACAATGGACATGCATTTATTCACACAGCAATCTTGGAGCTAAGTGTACAATACAGAGAAATCAGTTTTTTTTCTGCTTGGAATCAGGGATGTGAAATCTTAAATTTACTCAGGCTTCATATATTTCTATACCTTCTTATCTACTTATTGTGCTACAGTCCAGGACTATACAGAAGATCTTCTTACCACTGACAGATGTGTGCCATAGAGGTGAGGCAGTAACAGCTTGCTTCATTTTATGTGTTGTGGATTTACAAAGGGATTTTTATAGTTTCTGTATTTTTCTCTCATCTTCTACATCTCCAGTATATTTTACTTTAGGTCCAGAATTTGCGAAATTAAAATAGATTTTTTTTACTTCCCTGTTGGCAACAAATTAAAGAATATATTCAGTGTGTCCCTAAGGTTAGCCATACACGAGATTGTCCAAATAAGTATGTATGGGGACAGCATGACAGTCTCCTGTTGTCTGTTATTAGGGAAAAGAAGCATTGGAAAGTCGTAGCCAACCCTTTGTTCCCCTATTTCCTTTGAAATAGACAGAGAGAATTTTGGTTTCCCTAAACGCTTTGAAATAATTTGTTTGATTGGCAGAAATCTAATACCTACAGGTGGCTTTAATTTGTATTGTTTTATGTACAAAGCACCAGGCCCTTCATAAAAGGCAAAAAATAGGTTATTTTTTAAAATATTAATTTTATGTATTGCTCAGATTGCCTTGTACTAATCACAGTGTGACACAGTGCCTTCATGGCTGCTGACGTAGCCTAAGCCTGGGCTTGTAACAGAGCCAATCAGATTTCCTTACCTCTTTCCAATATGAGGCTTAGGCGCAGTATTTAAACTTCCCTGTTTATTTGCATGGTGCCTGTGATTGCTCTTCTATTCTGACTATTCTTGTTCTTAATCTGTGTTCTGAAGAGTATTTCCTGGTTTACAACTATGGTCTGTTTCCTGGTTATTCTTCTGCCTCTTGATTAGTTTTCTACATACTTTCCTGGTATCTGACCCAGGTTAGCTGACTACGATTGCTTGTTCCTTGTCTTCCTTTGTCCTGTGTCCATCTGTTTGTTTTGTCTGTCTTCTCCACTCGCTTTTTCCTTCTATTACCCATTGCAGATGCAACCTGGGCCTTTAGCAGCAAAAAATATCTTGGTTTGTGGCGGGCTCTGAAGACGTAAAGGGAACCTTGGGCTATGCTCCCAGAGGGTATTGTATTGCAGATAGACTGTTTAAATGGTATTCCCTGTTCTGTCTTCTGCTGCTCATTTTGGGAACCACTTTTTCCACTTACAGTGAAGGAAATAATTATTTGATCCCTTGCTGATTTTGGAAGTTTGCCCATTGACAAAGACATGAACAGTCCATAATTTTAAGGTTAAGGTTAATGTTAACATTGAGAGATAGAATATCCAAAATAAAATCCAGAAAATCACATTATATAAATTATTTTAATTTATTTGGATTTTCTGAGAGAAATAAATATTTGATCCCCTTCGAACCATTAAGAGTTCTGGCTCCTACAGATCAGTTAGACGCTCCTAATCAAGTCATTTCCTGCATAAAAGACAGCCGTCTTAAAGGGTCATCTTTCTAAAAGACTCCTGTCCACAGGCTCAATTAATCAGTCAGACTCTAATCTCTACAACATGGGCAAGACCAAAGAACTTTGTGAGGATGTCAGGGACAATATCATAGACCTGCAAAAAGCTGGAATGGGCTACAAAACCATAAGTAAGACACTGGTTGAGAAGGAGACAACTGTTGGTGCAATAGTTAGAAAATGGAAGAAAAACAAAATGACTGTCAGTCGACATCGATCTGGGGCACCATGCAATATCTCACGTTGTGGGGTATCCCTAATCACGAGGAAGGTGAGAGATCAGCCTAAAACTACACAGGGGGAACTTGTTAATGATCTCAAGGCAGCTGGGACCACAGTCAACAAGAAAACCATTGATAACACATTGCACCATAATGGTTTTAAATTTTGGAGTGCCCGCAAGGTTTCCCGGCTCAAGAAGGTACATGTGCAGGTCCGTCTTAAGTTTGCCAATTAACATCTGGAGAGTCTGTGAGTGATTGGGAGAAGATGCTGTGGTCAGATGAGACAAAAATTGAGCTCTTTGGCATTAACATAATTCGCCGTGTTCGGAGGAAGAGATATGTTGTTTATGACCCAAAGAACACGGTCCCCACTGTCAAGAATGGAGGTGGAAACATTATGTTTTGGGGGTGTCTCTCTGCTAAGGGCACCAGACTACTTCACCGCATCAATGGGAGAATGGATGGAGATATGTACCATAAAATCCTGAATGACAACCTACTTCCCTCCGCCAGGACATTAAAAATGGGTTGTGGCTGGATCTTCCAGCAAGACAATGACCAAAAACATATAGCTAAGGCAACAAAGGAGTGGCTCCGAGTTGCCAAGCCACATGATTTAGACATGATCTGCAAAGAGGAGAAGACCAAAATTCCTCCTGACATTTGCGCAAACCTCATCATCAACTACAAAAAACATCTGACTGCTGTTCTTGCCAACAAGAGTTTTGTCACCAAGTAATAAGTCTTGTTTGCCAGAGGGATCAAATACTTATTTCTAACTGCAAAATGCAAATAAATTTATATAATTAATATAATATGATTTTCTAGATTTTATTTTGGATATTCTATGACTCAATATTAAAATTAACCTACCCTTAAAATTATAGACTGTTCATGTCTTTGTCATTGGGCAAACTTACACAATCAGCAAGGGATCAAATAATTATTTCCTTCACTGTAGGCGGCAATCTTCTAACTTAATCATGCGCCATATATGTTTTGGGCCCAGCATTTTCTGGTCCTAAATAGAGGTACTAAAACATTTAGTGGACCAAATGCATGGTCTTACTCAACCAATTAAGGATCTAGCCCAGATGGTCCAGCAGTAGAAGACAGCATCTACCCAAAATGTAATTCCAGGTCACACGCCAGTGGAACCTGAGCTGAATTTGCCTGATCGTTTTTCTTGAGATCAGAAATCATTCATCAATTTTCATAAGAGCTGCAAGCTGTATTTCCTTTTGAGATGCCATTCGTCTTGAATGGAGAAACAGTGAATTGGATTTGAATCATCTGAAGACAGAACTTTGCTCGGTGGATTTGTTTTTTGACTCTCTGGGACTTGTGTACAACGAATAAGAAATGATAACTATGGCAGAGACCAACCTACTCTTTCTACACCAAGGATGTCTCAAACAACATGAACCACCAATACCTTCAGGCAAAAAATATAAAATATAACTTTTATTTAAGTATATTGATAAAAAGGAGTGTAAAACTAACACACTAAAGAAGCCTTCTAGGGTGTGTTAGTTTTACACTCCTTTTTATCTATATACTTAAATAAAAGTTATATTTTATATATTTTCCCTGAAGGTATTGGTGGTCTATGTTGTTTGAGTAATTACGATTGAATACCGGGATATTATATCTAGGGGTTTTCTTCCCCCTCCAAATTGAAAGAAGACTAGTGGTTTGGCTACACCAAGGATGTCGACTCATGGAAGATAAATGTTCCTGATTTAGGTGATGATCAGTGCATTCTGTAATTTTCACCAAGGCCTTTCGGAATCTCTCAAGAACTTGCTGATTAACTAACCTCAGTCCAAGACTCTAGAGGAATGGATGTCCCTCACTATCCAGCTTGACCAACATTTATGGGAACACAGAGAGGAACATACAGGTTAGTTTCTCTTCTCTTCCACACCCAGAGAAACCTCATAATCTTACCAGGAACCCATGCAACTGGGATCTACTACGCCGATGGGATCTACTATATCACCTCAAGATCATTTCGAAGACTAAATGGATTGTGCTTCTATTGTGGAGCTGTGCACCATCTGATCAAGAATTGTCCAAATTGTTCAATTCCGGAACTTCAGCTGAAAGTCATTTGGGCAGTCAGATATTTCCTACTGTTTCAAAGAAAGTTCTTTTGCCTGTAAAAATATTGTTTAAAAGTGATATGGGCTCTCCTAAAACTTTTGTTGATTGTGCTTCTCCAGCTAGTTTTTGGATTTGTATGTTGCTCACAAACTGGGTAGTATCCTGTTATTGCAACTCATGACAGTTCATGTTCATTTATAGTATCTCACTAAAGTAAGTACACCCTTCACATTTCTGTAGCTACTGTATTATATTTTCTCTTTGGAAAACAATGAAGATATGACAATTTGATACATTTTAAAGTAGCTTGTATAACAGTGTAAATTTGGTGGGCATTTAAAATAACTCAAAACACAACCATTAATGTCTAAACCGCTGGGTGAAAATGGACAAATTGTGCTCAATTTGCCATTTTTCCTCTATGGTGTCATGTATCTTGTTAGTTTTACAAGGTCTCAGGTATGAATGGTGAGCAGATGTGTTAAATTTGGTGTTATTGCTTCATACTTGTCACTGGAAGTTCAACATGGCACCTCATGGCAAAGAACTATTTGAGGATCTGACATAAACAATTATTGCTGTACAAAAAGATGGTTTCGGCTATAAGAGGACTGCTAACACCCTGAAATTGAGCAGCAGCATGGTGGATAAGACCATACAGTGGTTTTACAAGACAGGTTCCACTCAGAATAAGCCTCGCCATGGTCGACCAAAGAACGTGCACATGCTCAGCATCATATCCAGACATTGTCTTTTCAAAATAGACGTATGAATGCTGCCAGCATTACTGCATAGCTTAATTGATTGGGGGATCAGCCTGTCGGTCCTCACACCACACTACATCAAATTGGCCTGCATGGCAGTCATCCCAGGAGGAACCCTCTTCTAAAGAGGATGCACAGTAAAGCCTTCAAACAGTTTGCTTAATACAAGCAGACTAGGGAACCATGTCCTATGGTCTGATGAGACCAAGCTAAACTTATTTGGTTCAGATGGTGTAAAGCGTGTCCAGTGGCAACCAGATGAGGAGTGCAAAGACAAGTGTGTCTAGCCTACAGTCAAGCATGTTGTTGGGAGTTTCATGGTTTGGGGCTACATCATGTACATGTGACATACTGAAGCAGAGCATAATCCCCTCTCTTCAGAAATGGGTCGCAGGACAGTATTCAACATGATAACGACCCCAAACACACCTTCAAGATGACCACTGCCTTGAAGGTAAAGGTGCTGGTTTACCCAAGCATGTTTCCAGACCTATTGAACATCTGTGGGGCATCCTCAAACAGAAGGTGGAGGAGCAGAAGGTCTCTAACATCCACCAGCTCTGTGATGTCATCGAGGAGGAGTGGAAGAGGATTCGAGTGGCAGCAACCTGTGAACCTCTACTGAACTCCATGCCCAAGGGAGTTAAGGCAGTGCTGGAAAATAATGATGACCACACAAATATTGACACTTTAGTCATAATTTGTCCATTTTCACTTAGGGGTGTACTCACCATTGTTGCCAGCCTTTTTTACATTGATGGCTGTGTGTTACATTGTTACATAGCACAGTTGAAAAAAGACATGTGTCCATGAAGTTCAACCAAGGGTGGGTAAAATGTGGGTGAAGGGAGGGAGACAAGGATTTCAAGCCCAACCTTCCCATTGGTGAATGCCCTGAAACCCACAAGGCAAGAACCAATCTGCTCCAGGAGAGACCCCATCTTTGACCCCAGAGCTGCCTCTAGCCAGGATCCAGAATTTTACACAGCTACGTACGCATTAATATTCTTTAGTTTCAGGGAGTTATCTAAGCCTTTCTTGAAACTCTCAACTTTTCCCTTTACTGTAAACCAGCTCCTCAGGCAGGCTATTCCACAGATTTACAGTTCTCACAGTGAAGAACGCTTTTCTCCTTTGGAGATTGAATCCTTTTTTCTCTAGCCAAAGGGAATGAGGAGGCTTAACATGAAATAATTGTATGCCATACTTTTTGTAGGGATAATTTATATATTTATATAAATTAATAATGTCCCCTAAAAAGCCGTCTTTTCTCAAGACTAAATAAGTTAAAATTTTACTAACCTCTCCTCATAACTAAGATGCCCATTCCCTTATAAGTTTGGTTGCTCTTTTTTGCACTTTTCTCTAGCTCCATTACATCTCTTCTATAAACTGGAGGCCAGAACTGAACAACATATTCTAAGTGATGTCGCACCAATGTTTTAAAAAGTAACCCGTGTTTTTTAATAAATGCCAATTCTTACTTCCCCTTAGAGGCAGCTGTTAAATTTGCTTTTTTTCTGTACAGAAACAAAAACCCCAGATTTTTTAAAAAGTGTTTCCCCCCGTTTTTCCCCTTGGGGAATATGATGCTGCAGATAATTCGTACCCAGATGCAGAACCTTAAATTTACCCAAAGAAACCCTTTTGCCAAGTGGATGCCCAAACACTATGTTAATTTTTAAAAAAAAGGGGCACACCAAAGTAACTTTTTACAAGCTGTTCACTGACTACTTTACATTTATCAAAGTGTCATATCTTCAGTGTTGTCCCATAAACAGATTTCATAGAATTTACAAAAATGTGAGGGGTGTACTCACTTTTGTAAGATATTGTATTTGCTGTGGATAATAAACCTCTGTCTCAGTGGTCAGTTAGGTTCCAGGCTCCATAGTATTTGAAGTAGGAAAAACCCTCTAAACAGTTTCCCCTTTTTTGCTTGACTTTTTGCGAAAGTTTTGATTTGGGTTTACTGTGGGTGCAATTGAACAAGCAATTCCCTATGAGTTGTTTTCAATTTTTTGGCTTGAACTTTAAGCACCATTAGCCCAATGTGCGGAAATTAAAAGAGGGTTTTAAGACACAAATAAAATAAAAGTACAAATTAAAATAAAACTAATGGTGATGGACCGTTTCGTGGGGAAAAAAAACACAGCCCGTAAGGCTTTGTTCCAAAGGCTGATTTCAGAAAAATGATTCACTTGGTTTCGAGTAAAATTTTGTTCCCAAACGGGTTTCAAATGGTTGCAAATCAGTTTCAAATAAATGCCACTAATGTGGGCCCTATTTTTGGAATGTTTCCGACGGTTCACCTCCCCCTTCTTATAGGTGGTGAATGTCCGGAAATAATTCCTTTTCACATTGTTTTTTCGGCCCCCGGATTGCGGCCGCAATCCGCGGGGGCAGTCGGAACGGAAATAGTGTCGTTGAAAACGACACGTTTTCCCCCTTTAAAAATAAAATGTAAAACGGCCGTTAACTTGTTTGTAACTGATTTCACAACGGATTTGCGGCCATAAATACGGATGCAAATCCGTTGCGAAATAAGCCGTGTGAACGAGGCCTAAGAGTTTACAATCTAGATTGGAAGGGTAAGGGTGCGTCCACAAGGCATATACAAAATACCGGTTGGATTCTGTTTTAGAATCCAGATGGTATTTTATCCTTTTTTGCATGGTTTCGGGAGGTGGTTATATCTGTGGTTTGTGGATTCGCCCGCCCCCATAAGCATTGAATTGAACATCTTCTGACCGAAAACCAAGCAGAAGACCGCCGATGGTGTAAAAAATTGTTGCTTAATGGATTTTCTATTAAAGTGTATGGGGACGGTTGCTTGTCAGTTTTCAGACAGTTTTCAGACAGGAGGAGAGCAAAGACGGAGATCCTTTGTTTATAGAGATATGGGAGATTTTAGGAAACTAGGCCGACGAAGTTCATTTTTCACCTGTTTTTCGTGTATAAGGGCCCCTGAATTATGAAGGGTTTTTGTGTGCTATAAATGGCATTAAAGTTGATTGCCCCTTTGCCTGGTTTTTGGCGTTTTGGAACTTGGGCCCATAAGTAATGCACCAAAATGTAAAAAGGTATAGATAGGGGAAAATAAAAGAAAAGGTTTAGAATAGCATGCCAGTGAATGAAATATGGTTACGATCTTGTTTGGTGGACCATAGGTCCAGCAAGCCTGTGGTGTGCTAGCTCTTTTGTAGCAAAATAAAAGGTAGGGCAGCAAAAATATTTTTCCCAATTTTAATGTGTAAAAATGAAAAATGTAAAAAATTGAACAAAATCATCAGTATGTTATTTTTTGTAAAAATGTTTTTTGATTCTTTTAATTTTAAAAAATTTTATAGGGATATTTTTTATTTTTGGGAATTATATATTTTGAATTTTATATGGTAAAATTTTTTTTTTAAATTTAAAAATTTTAAAATTTTAAAAGGAATTATATAAATTACTTTTTTTTAAAGTACTGGTGTAAGTTTAGAAATAAGGGGGCATTTTTTTTTCCCTAAAAACAAATTTGCTCCCTTTTGAACCTCCCGGCTGACAGACCCATTGAAATAGGGTTTCCCCGTTCGAGCAGTAAAGCGCATGTTTTGCCCAACCCTC
Organism: Phyllomedusa bahiana; assembly: GCA_025379985.1. Taxonomy (NCBI): domain Eukaryota; kingdom Metazoa; phylum Chordata; class Amphibia; order Anura; family Hylidae; genus Phyllomedusa; species Phyllomedusa bahiana. The sequence goes on along the minus strand of JAODAL010008567.1, from coordinate 34,745 downwards.
ATATATGTGTCTATTATACGGTGTGGTGCGACACACCCCCGAAACGCCCCTATGTTAGGTGCATTAAAAAAGCGTCGGGTTTTTCCCAAAATGCGAAAAAAATTTTAAAATTTGGGGCATTTAAAATATAGTGGCTACTTTGGGAAATTTTAGCAAAAAAAAGGGTGAAAAAAAACCTAAAACATATTCCCCTGGTGGAAAGGTATCAGGAGATTAGTTTTAGGTTGTATAAGAAGATAAGATATTGAAATTGGTTTACATTTTTATATTTGGAATCAAATATCTCCTTGATATACAACACAAAATATTGTGTGGTTTGATTTTGTCAATAGATAATACAGTTCTTGCTACTTATACATCCTCTGTGGGCTAAAACACAGCAGTGCCCGCTCTTTTGGGCTTAATTTTGGCCCATCACATTGGCGCCCTCCAGTCATAACAATGTGACGGCTGTATTCGGAGATCCAAAGATCATCCCAAGCTTATAAAGTATTACACTCTCCACAGAGAATAAAGCTCCAAAGGAGCCAATTCTTCTTTTCCTATGATTTAACAAATGACTTCTTGTGCAATGATTTATAGAAAAAATGTTTATTATTTAGAAGGAGCATAATGTTATCTACAGCTGTAAAATGTGTAATGTGGCTACTGAGGGATACATCAGATTTGTTTAACTATGTTCTCAAAGCTCTTAATAGTAAATATAATCTTCTAAATGGCTGCTGCTTTTAGATGTCACATATAAAAGTAGTAAAATAAGCCGGATAATCTCACACTTATTGGGTGGTTTGTACTATAGCTTCATTCCTACAGTCCTTGTCTACTAGAGTACAAGATAATAAATGCACATTAAGGTATGTAAAAAAATCAAAAATAACATTTTTTAAGTTTTTAAACAATTGTGACTCCATATTTAGGGATGCTCCAACAGCTAGAGACCACAAGTTGATGGTTTAGTTTTATGAGCAACGTAATGCATTAATAGTGAAATAACTAAAGCATTATAATCTGTGCATATATACAAGCTCATAAAATAGATAAAACGTCTGGCTTAAAATAAAGAGAAGGAAAACCGTATACAAAAAATCCCTCTTTATTATACTTCGATTGTCATACTTGAGTGGCCTGCATAGTCCGATATGGTGCATTGCATAATGTATACGTTGGCAACTCTAGGTGGATATCTGCCTAGTTTATCATAAATACAAAGTTCAAGTGTTTATTCGCTATGGGTTTGCTTCTTCCAGAATAATCACACAAAGGAATGGAGGTTTTCCGCTTGTTTCAAGCATCCAGAGCAGGTACGTTTTTAAAAACCTTATTTTAAATTTTCTTTCGGGCCCCAAAGTATGAAACGGTTTTGATCTAAAATCACTTTTTTTTAAAAAGAAACCTATGGGGAAAAAAGTGCGTTTTAGACCAAAACCGTTTCATATATGTGGCCCGAAATGTTAAAATCCAGACAGAAATGCACGCCAGGTGCCCCAGAAAATTTTGAAAGGGAAAAAATTTTTTCTGTGGACAACCTTAGTCTTAGTGTTTTAGAGGATTTGGAGAGGGTTTTTTTTTCCTTTTTCCAGGGCGTTTGAGTTTAGTAATCATTCTAGGGCTGAGATAAAGTCATTCTCACAATTACTGTCCTCCTTCAGGGAAATTTGTTAAAACCAATATATTATTAAATAAACCATGCGTGCAGTGAGTGATCTTTTATATGTAAAGACATGAGTCAGCATAACGGTGGGTTCACACGACTTATAGCTGGCGTTTAGTGGCGAGTACTGTGCACGTCGCTATACGCCAGCAGTACTTCTAAAGCGCCCTGTGCTGACCCCCATTCACTTTCATTACGCGCCAGGAAGAATTGACAAGTCACTTCTTTCTCCTGGCACATACTGTGCATCAGGGAGTACACTTTAAAATCATAGGACTCAGTGAGTGCTATGATCTTACTGTAATAGCGGCCGTACTTCAGGCACATTGCAGCGTAATTAGACATCGAAGTACGACCCACAATTACGGCGTGTGAACATACTCTAAGGGAGATATGTATGATTAGGTTTTTCACCATTTTCTGGCGTAAAATATGCCTAAGTGAGCAGTCTACGATGTCTAATGCGCCTAATGAATGTGTTAGGCGCATTGTTCGTAAGACTCAACACTTTCTAATGCGCCTAACATAAGGGTGTTCTGGGGGCGTTCAGGGGGCGTGTCGCACCACACTCGTAATATTAGACACATATATGAATGTGGCTCGGCAAAACTAGGTGCGTTACTGCTCGGGCAGGCAGACCTATCTCAATGTGGTCTGCCTGAGCCTGAGGAGTCGAAGTAGAGCTAGATTTGCTGTTAGGGAAAAAAATGTCCAATATTTCTCAATTTACACACGTACAATAATAAAAAGTGATTTCTGATTATTATCAAACTGTATAAAATTAAATTATTTTAAATTTAATAAAATTTTATCATATAAAATTAATTTAAAATTATATATCCCAAAAAATATATATATTCTCCTATAAAATGTATTTAATAGAGCATAAAACTAATTTTACACTAAATAATCCCTTGATGTTGTTGTTCAGATTTTTTAATTATTAATACATTAAATTTGAAATTTATTTTTGCTGCTCTCACCTTTTATTCTACATACAGCAAGAGCCAGCACACCACAGGTATTGCTGGGACCTGTGGTCCACCAAGCAAGGTCACTACCATAGTTTCTATACAAAGACATGCTATTTTAATGACTTCTTTTATTTCCAGCCTATCTATAGCCTATACACATGTTTGGGGCATTACTAATGCGCCTAAGTTACATAATGTGCCTAACACACAGGCGAGGTGCGATGAACTTTAGACGTCATTTATAATCACACAAAAACCACTTATACACTGAAAACGAGACTCAACAATTCACTTCGAAGCGCCTTCCTTCATACATGTCTCCCTAAGAGTTGTTTTATTTTCATAAAATAAACAAAAGTTTAGTGTCCTTTTAAAAAAAATATTGCCACCCTCCATTATTAATATGAAGTAAAGCCTCTTCTGGCTACATTAACAACTCTAAGTAGTTTTCTGTAGTAGTTAATAAGATTAGAGACCTCTGGGATCATCTTCCATGCACGACATTTCCAGTTCCTTGATATTCTTCTTGTGTCACCTGTGAACTACCCAATTACTCATATACAGAGGGGATCAACTTTTCAGTATAAATTTATATATTCACTCCCAGATCCATAGCAGGTTCATATTTTTTTTTGCTATGTACTGATCATACAGTGACTTCACAAGGGTTGTTGCCAGCCAATTACCCAACTGTCAGAGAATGGAAATTGCTGTCTTACAGGATGAATTGGCAACTTGAATTTTGCTATGTGTATGTGTCATGGAAAAATGAGAAACTAAGAACTGAATGACAGATGTAGCATGGAAGTGAGAAGGTGTGTTCTTTAGTGCATTAATAAAGGTAGTTTGAGCCCTGAGGCCTTGCAGTGCAGCAATGAATTACCATGGAACTTAAAAAAACACTCAATGTCTGAGTCAGTCATTGATTCTTGAGTGGTTTTAAAACTACTAAATCACCAATATCAGGCATAAAACCAAATGTACATTTTTATATACACTGATCAGCCATAACATTAAAAACACAGGTGAAGTGAATAACATTAGTTATCTTCTGACAATATCACCCGTCAAAGTTCAGGATATACTAAACAGCAAGTGAACAGTAGGTTGGAAGTATAATAAAGCTGGTTGATCCAAGTCACATGGACTGGACAAAGCGTGTATGCAGGGGTGTAACTACCGGGGTAGCAGACGGAGCAGCTGCCCCAGGGCCCGGGCTCTTAGGGGGCCCGGCCCCGGGGCAGCTTCTAACATGTCTGCTACCCCGGTAGTCGCCGACAGTGAACATACCAGTTTGCATACTGCCTCTGAACGCCCGGACCCTCCGAGCGTTCAAAGGCAGGACTGCTTGCAGTTAGCAGAGTGAAGTCTTCCTGCAGGGTCGGGAGGAGAGCAGCAACCTTTTACACCTGCTTGACTACGGAGGCCCGCACTCCTTGGGGGCCCAGCCGGCAACAAACAGAAACTTCCTGCCAGGTCCCAAGGGTCATAACATAGGTAGTATCCTTAGGGAGCAGCACAATCCCCTCACAGCTCCACGGAGCTGCTCCCTCAGCAGCCCCCTCCTCCCCTCTGCTCCGGGCTCACACAGCAGCCCCCTCCGTGCTCACACTGCCTCCAGCTGCTGCGTGCATGGTCGGGATGGGGGAGGTGGGGTGTCTGCACTGCCGGCTGGGAGCAGCTCCTCTTTCCCCACCGCATCTTCCCGAAACCTCTGGACTGCCTGAGGGCTGCAATGCAAACAGGTGTGTGTATGTATAGATGTGTCTGTAATGTGTTTATGAATATACATATGTATGTAGATGTGTGTATATATGTGTGTCTTGGTGTCTGTGATGTGTGTGTATGTAATACCTAAATGACCAGCATTCAGTGCAGGGAGAAGAGGGTGAAGCTCCCACAATAAAAACATAAAGTAAAATCTATTGTTTAAACAAAGAATTGCAGTCTACAAACATCAGCGTGTGAGTGACGTGTGTGGGATGTGTCTGGCATGTGACTAGCGTGTGAGTAGCGTGTGCGGGATGTGTCTGGCGTATGACCAGCGTGTATGGGATGTGTTTGGTGTTTGATCGGCGTGTACGGGATGTGTCTGGCATATGGCCGGCGTGTGCGGGATGTGTCTGCCGTATGACCGGCATGTACGGGATATGTCTGGCGTGTACAGGATGTGTCTGCCGTGTGCGGGACATGTCTGGCATGTGCGGGATGTGTCTGGCGTGTGTCTGGCATTTGCGGGATATGTCTGGCATGTGAGTAGCGTGTGCGGGATGTGTCTGGCTTGTGCGGGATGTGTCTGGTGTACACTATTTTTTCCGTTATTCTTGACAAAACATGTGATAAGTTAACTTTTTTTTTTTAACGGACCGGGGGGTCCCATTGAAAAGTTTGCTATGGAGCCCTGCCATTTCTAGTTACGCCCCTGCGTGTATGAATTGCAAACAAGAAGAACTCACTAAAAGAAGTAGCAGGATAGCAAGGCAAATGACAGCAGAGACACAGATGGGATAACAACATAAATGACTTCAATTCAAAAGCAGGACAACAATAAACAATAACTGACATTAAATAATTATTTTCTCTGAATCTTTCCCTTGAACTATCCTTAAAGAGTTTTCTCACTACAAAGATAAGCTTTCAACATGTAGGGACAGGTAATTGAAGACTTTTTCCAAATACATTGCTCCTTGATTTTATCTCGGCCAAGAGATTAGAGAGATTTTTATCTGTTCTGAGTGCACACAGGTTTCTCTGGTTAAGTCCATATATCTGCTATCTGATTAGAGTAAAGAACCTTGAGTGACATCAGCATGGCCGGAGAACTCACTCCAAGCAAACTTATTATCTCTGACAAGATTAGCTTTTGTTTACATTTAAGCAATTTTTTTCACTCTTCACAGCATGTGTAGCTTTTGTTTACTGAAGATGAACTCTCCCATACTTTCAGCCACATGTACGAAAACTGTCTTGGTGTAAAACTCTCTTTGTTTGCGGGGGCGCTATTGATTTGGACAAAATGCCACTTTCAAAAGGCATCAACTCCTTCTTACCCATATGATGCTGGTTTGAAGCAGGGATTGCTTGACCATGTTTGACTTAATGCCTGAATGCGCCATGTGATTGGCTGATTAGAATTTCAGTGTTAACCCGAGGCAGTTGGCGGTGTACCTGAAAAATGTGGCGGTGAGTGTATTTTTCTATTATTGGGAGCTTCCTAACGTATGACTTGATAAACATTTTGGTACCTACAAGTTTCCATACAGTCATGGCCGTTTTGTGAAGGGCCTTTATTTGGGATTTTCAAAATGATCTGTGCTTGTTTTTTGGGGGTGTGTTTGTCGATTTTTTTTCCCACATACAGAAATAAATTTAACTTTTTTTTTAACAAAAAGTTTTATTTGTTTCAGTTAGCAGGGTTTAATTTGAAAAAGAAGTCAAAAAAATGCAGTGGTGACCCTGGGCCAGATTGGGCATTCTACTATGCTCTAAATTTCAATCGGCCCAAACAATAACAATCATTCTTAAAAATAAATTTTCTTGAATTTTGTCCATTTGTTTTTTTGTTTCTACCACTCTGATGTTTCCACATTTTTAAAGGGAATTAAGATCTTTTCCAAATCCCCATTCCCCTTATTTTTTCCCCGAGCATTTAGTTTACCTTTCTATTGAAAAGGGTTTTCTCAAATCCATATAGGCATTGTTGGATAAAAACCCTTGAGGGGGAAAATTGGCCGGAGGAATTCTCCAAATTTTAAAATTTTTTTTGGCAAGATTGGGGCCTTTTTTCTGAAGCAACCCCACACATGTGGTTTTTCTGATGCTTTTCATTTGGCAATGAAAAACTGTTGGTTTGTACTTTGTCTTCTGAAAAGCTTTTCCCAAAATTTAAAACATTCGAAAGGGGACATCTAAAAATGACTTCCCCAAAATAATATCCAAAACTTTGGAGAAAACATCTTCTTTGTTTTTCGGGAGTAATGGCTTTTTGCTGGCCCTTTAAAACAGCCTTGCTCTGATTTGGGGACGTGAAGATGCCCAACCTGCCGCAGCTCTGTCATTCTGCCCCCTTTTTTAAATTTTCCCACAAAAAACCTTTTGGACCGGCCGGGATGTGGTTTCTTCCCTTGGACCAATTTGACCAATGAACCTTCCCCTTAACCTGTTGTTTTGATAGATTGGGGAGGTGCATCTTTAAAAGCGGAAAATTTTTTTTTCCCTTTTAGGAGTTTTGTGTAAAAACCATTGTTTCCCTTAAGATAAACCGTGGTTTTAACAGAATTTAAAAAATGATTGGGGCCCAACATTAAATCCCGACACCGGCCTTTTAACACCGTCCTAATATTTTGGGAATTTTGGACCTGATAAATGCCAAGCTGAAGATAAATGGGGTCCAAATCCGCAGCAATCAGTCAGTTCCATCTGAATTTACATTAAACAGAAGTTTACCATGACAATAAAAAAGACACTTGTACTTGGGTTTTTACAACCTGAATGAAATGAAAAATTTTAAAGTTTAAATGGGAAAAATTATTTATAGCCAAAACAAAATAATGAAAGAAAATTTATTAAGCATTTATTAACTTCTGAAACAAAATTACAAAATTTATAATTTGAATTACAAAAAATTTAAAAAATTTTTGGAATTCCAAACTTTTCAAAAATGTTATTGTAGGAAATTTTGGTCATTCCTCCTAAAAAGGGAAAACATTTTAAGGGTTACATTTTAAATCTTGCATAATTTTTCAAAAAAAAAAACAATTGAGATTCAGGACTTTGTGATGGCCACTCCAAAAATTGACTTGTTACCTTTAAGCAACTTTAAAAAACCAGTTTGGCAGTATGCTTCGGGTCATGGTCCATTTGGAAGACCCATTTCTGCCCAAGCTTTAATTTCATGGCTGATGTCTTGAGATGTTGCTTCAATATTGCCACATAATCTTCCTTCCTCATGATGCCATCTATTTTGTGAAGTGCATAGTCCCTCCTGCAGAAAAAAAAAAACTCCCCACAACATGATACTGCCAATCCCATGTTTCACAGTTGGGATGGTGTTTTTAGGCTTCCAAGCTTATCCCTTTTTCCCCCCAAAACCCATAACGATGGTCATTATGGCCCCAAACATTTTCAATTTTAGTTTCATCAGACCACATGACATGTCTAAAAAAAAATGTAAGTCTTTGTTCCTGTGTGCATTTGCAAACCATAATCTGGCTTTTAATGTTTCTTTTGGAGTAATGGCTTATTCCGGGCAGAGTGGCCTTTCAGCCCTTGTTGATAAAGTACTTATTTAAACTGTGGATTAAAAACCCCCAACCTACCAGCTTCCGCCAGCATCTTAACAAGGTCTCTTGCTTTTTTTCTTGGGGTTGATATGCACATGTCGGACCAAAGCATGTTAATTTCTGAGACCCAGAACCCTTCTCCTTCCTGAGCGCTATGATGGCTGGATATTCCCATCTTGTTTGTACTTGAGTATAATTGTTTGTACAGATGAATGAGGCACCTTCAGGTATCTGGAAATTGCACCCATGGATGATCCAGATTGTGAAAAGTCCACAATTCTCTTCCTGATATCGTGGCTGATGTCTTTAAACTTTCCTATGATGTTATACACAGAAGCAGTGTGTTTCTGTTGTGCATTGAAACTATACCCACAGATATGTCTCTAATTAATCCAGATGTTGCCAATAAACCTATCAGAAGCTTCCAAAGACATGACATTATCATATGGACTGTCCCAAATTGTTTAAAGGCATAGTAATGCTAGTGTATGTAAACTTTTGATTTTGCTGAAAGTGATAAAATGGCTTAAAAAATTATCTCTCATTATTCTGGCACTTGGCAAATATAAATAATTTTGGTTCCTAATTGACCTAAAACAGGTAAGGTTTATTCTGATTTCATGTCAGATAGTGAGAAAAACATGCTTATGTGTCTTTCAACTGTACATGTTTAGCTTTGTCAGGCTCTTTTGAGTTCCTGCGCACATTATTCGATACGGTTAGAGAGTCAGAGATTTTTGCACTCACTGACACATCATTCCTGATGCACCAACTTGCTGAGACAGTATTCGAGTTGACTTTTGGGGGCTACTTCTAAGCCTGTGCTGAATTTCATGCAGAACCTTGGCCGTCCTGACCAATGAAGGTCTCAGTTTCTTCCTATGTGCAACAGAGCCATTTTGATGTTGTTTTCAAACTAGACTCTAGATCAGTGGTTCTTAACCTTGTTTGAGGTACCGAACCCACCAGTTTCATATGCACATTCACCGAACCCTTCTTAGTGATAAATCAAATATGATTTTTTCCCAAATTCAAGACATGGGGTATATGTTTTTTTACTGGTACACAAAATGAAACCGTGCATGAACATCACCTTGATCAAAGAACAAAACCAACACAGTGCATGAACTCACAGCAAATTACATACCTGAAATCAGTGTGACTTCTGCTGTTGTTTTTGAGGGACCAGTTCAGATATGCGTGGCTTCACCTTGGCAAGTTCTACTCTCATGTCATTTTCACAGCAAAGTCTGTTCCTTTTCTTTGTTTTTATGTCCAGCATCCTCGAAAAGGATTGTTCGAAGAGATATGTTGTAACAAATGGTATAAAAAATTCCAGGGCTTTCTTAGCAATAATTGGGTACTTTTCCAACTGTCAACACCAAAACGTTGAGAGTGTTGTTGTTCTGAAGAGTTGCTATTGAACCTGGCTCTGCTGAATTTCAATGATTTCGTCGAGGTATTCATGATTGACATCTGCTGTCTCAACAGCAAACGTGAACGGCTGTCTCACCCATGCTGGATATGACTCTCTTGTAGGGAAATATCCGTTGAGAGACTTTGCAAGCTCATCTAAGTGTGTGGCAATTGTTTGCTTCAGTTCCATGGATACAGAAATGTCTCCGATTTCAGACACATCTTCGATCTTGCTTACACAGTCGTCAAGAAGGGGAAAGTTTGCGAAGTTATTGTTCTCTGTTTGTCGTTTTCATAACGGTAGTTTTTTTTTTTTTTTTTAAAAACCTTCAGGTTTTCTTCTGCTTCCATGATGTTGACTCCACCACCCTGCATCTGCGGATTGAGATGATTTAGAGCTGCAAATATATCAGCCATGTACGCTAAAATAAGAATGAACTCAGGATTTTTGAAGCAATCTGCATGACAATGTTGGTGCAATTGCAAAAACAGGACTAATGCCACACGCATGGCAAAAACACAATTCCGCATCTGTCCCCGGGATAACCACCTAACATTAGAATACAAAGTCAAATGTCTATGTTGATGTTTTGATTTTTACGAAGAATGAATAAATATATGATAATTTTTTAAGTAAGCCCGGTCTGCACCTGCAAATACTTTACCTCAATCTAAGCATTACCGATTGCTGAAGCTGGTTCGTTGCTTTGTATAACATTAGAATGGTACAGGAGTACCTCGAATTCAGAGCTCATTTCTTTTCAAAGCTACTGAAGAGCTGCCTCAGAGCACATTTCGCACTAGTTCACACATTCCACACAGTTTTTTTTAAAACTTTTGCCATTTTTGGGGCAAAGGGTTTTTTTTGCCAACACATGCCTGTGCAGAAAAAAAATTCGTAAAACAATGATGTTTGGGTGCATGGGGGTTTGCTGCGCAACCCGGGGCTTTTTTCCCACTGCTGGACTCCGTCCGTACAAACGCAGTAACCTATCCCAAAAGATTGTTGTCTCGAGGAAATTCCACAAGCTTCTTTACATCGGTGCCTAGTTGTTGTAAGGGCTTTCAAAAAAAAATCTCTTCTTTTATTATTTGTTTTTTCACACCACGAAAACAGCAACTGGGTGTAACGGATTGCGTGACAAACATATCCGAAGCCGCCGCCCGTTGGGTATCCGGGGTGGATCCCGGGGCCCCCGCAGGCACGATGGCAGATGTGGGAGGGGTAGCCGAAGTGCAGGCTGGGACTGGAGGGGGATAAACGGAGCTGCGTGAAAATAAGACAGAAACCAGATAGGGGGCCCGAAATATATTTAGCACAGGTTGGACACAGGATAATAAGCGAAGGGCAAAAAAAAGAGTCACAGCATACGCATTAAGGGGGTCAAAAACCCAGCTGAGGAAACAACAACGACATGGCCAGAGGTTTCTTTAAACAGCCATGAAGATCACGGTGCCCCAGGGCCCACCATAGTGACCCCTGACTCTTTAATAATCTGCCCTTGCGGGCAAAGGTGTTGCCAACAGGGAGCCCGGGGTGGGCCGCACAGGAAACAAAGACTTTTATTAAGCAATGGAGACTAGACCTGCAAACTGGAGTGACAGGTCCCATGAAAAATTGTTGCCAGGAAACCCCAGAGCTCACATCGCTGATGTTGTAGCAGGGCCGCAGCGTGAACCGTGACACTGGCTTAGATTAGAAACGTCTGTGGTCTTGTCTAATTGAAGGCTTAATTTTGCCGGCCTTGAAATTAGATCTGCGACTACTTGAGACAAGATGTCTTTACTCATGCACTGTATTCTGTCACTGATGGTGTAATTTGAAAGAGGAATTTGGGATAATTTACCTTCGGCCGCTGTTCCGAGTATCAGATGCGCCATCTTTAATACTGCTGGTTTTATGAGTGTTTCACCGATGATGTGCGGCTTGCCCTGCTTTGTGATCAGGTAAGCAACTTCGTACGATGCGGTGAAGATCGGTTTATTCACGGGTACAAATCCAAGAGCAGGCAGAGTGGCCCTTTCATCGAAACCACACAACGTATGACTACGACAGTCACACGGTGACTACTGAGCACACTAAATTCCCAGCAGCACTGATTGGCCAATTAATGTAACGTGATCATCTGCAGCAAGTGATGGCCAAGTGGGGCGTGTCATCACGAATTTACATAATGAGTCAGGTGTGTCTTGACCTCCGTGGCGGAGGCTCCGCCGAACCTCTGAGACCGACTCACCGAACCCCTAGGGTTCGATAGAACCCCGGTTGAGAACCACTGCTCTAGATACAACATTTAGGTGGTGGTTTTGTTCCTGGGTTATTTTCTGACAAAGGCCTTTTGTGTTTTCTTAATCGATCCCTTTCGCGCATTGCCTTCCACAATCACTATTCGCTATTTCAGGGAGAACACCATCCTACTGACACGATGTGCACAGAAGGACTGAGTAGGAAGGCAAAATAAAGCCAGAAGACATCACACCACGTCGCCAAACAGATGGACAGTCGGCAGACAGAGAGCAAGGGGCTACGGACTTCTCTAGAGTGCGGTACTGGTATTGAAGGTGGGATACTTTATCATGGGCCACCCTGTATTTTTAAAAGTTATTACACTTACTATATATATTCTGGATTTCCTTTCCACGATGCTCCTAGCTCCACAGTGACCAATGTAAAAAGTCCCCTGCATGTCTCAGCATGTATATATTCATGCCCATATGACATAAAGTCCTTGGGAGTAAGCAGCAAAAATGAGCTAACCGTCAGAATTAAACAGGTAAGTACAAAGATAAATCTATGTTTATCTTCATTTTTTTTTTTTTTTTAAAGACCCAGGCAACCTGTTAATATATGACTGTACCTGTAGAATACATGTGAATTGAGCCCTATAAATAGAAATATACTTGTAAGGGGAACAGGGTTTATACACAAAGGAAAATCAGTAAACAGTTTAAAGATTACTGTTCTCAGTATTAACCTGGAGGTTATGTTTCTTTTTATAATTCTGGGTGGTCTGGCAGTATATTTATAAACGTGGGGTTGGCGTATTGACAGGGAAGTTTCATAATGTCCACCCACATATCTTATGTCTAAAATTACTATCTGACTCTTGTTCCCGCTTCCGAATTCCACTCTTTGAAAAATCAATGATCTACAAACATGTTAATAAACAAAGAAGGACAAGCTGGGATTCAGATCATCCTTTATAAAACAAGGAGTCATCAACATTTACACATTATCACTCACGCATGGAGAGTCAAGACATCTTCTGAATACAGTTGTAGTTTAGTAGAAAAAGAGATGCCTTAGAACAAAGGTATAAGGGTCCATTTATGTATAAAATGCTTAATTGTGGTGAACAAAAACAAGGGTTGATTCATCGAGGCATAAACCAAACTTTATTTCTCTTTACAGGAAGGAGCATGAACTCCTGTAAACTTCTCAGATGAGTTATGTTTAGCATTTTCATGTAGGTGGATCTAAAATTGATACAAATGTTTATTGCTGATTGAGATTAATGGGCTATTCCTGTTTTATTGATTAGCTTTAAATATGTAGACAAGGGTAAATAAAGGCAGTTACCAAATATCAGGGGCGTCACAAGCCCCAGATAAAACTGCTGCTGCCACAAACCTGGCCCAGATCAAAGCACCGGCGGGCCTCCACAGTAAAACAAAAAAAAAGACTACTGTTGCAGCCCGCCACAGTAAACTGGGCAGCGGTACAATGAAGTGACTTCATCACACCGCTGTCTCTCCTAGGCCGCACCGCCTAGTTACTGAGCTGTATGGCCCTGAAGCTGCTGCAGGAGTATACACGTGCTGGAGGTGTGATGATGTCACGCCGCCAGTGTCGGGCAGAAGAGCGAGGCGCTCGGCAGGGGAGCGACGTGAGTATTATTATTGTTATTATTTTTTTTTATTGGCATTCTGTATCCCTACCTACGTGTGGAGGGCACTTATATACATATCTGACAATGGAGGGGACCTATATACCCGCCCAACTGTGGAAGGCACCTATATACCTAATTTTTATTACTTTCTGCAAAGTCAAAGTTTACATACATTTCATTAGTATTTGGTAGCATTACCCTTAAACTGTATGACTTGGGTCAAACGTTTTGGATATCCTTCCACAAGCTTCTCACAATAGTTGCAAAGACAAGAAGTTGCAAAGTCTCCTTGAAGAGTCCCAACCTGCAAGGAGAGGGGGGCAGTACGGAAGCGAATAGCGTCCTTAAGGCATTTGCCACTGACCAACGAGACGAACATAGGTTTCTGCAACGGGATCACTGGGAGACGAAACCTGGTCACAAGTTCGTGGCTTATAAAGTTTCCTGCCGAGCCTGAATCGATAAAGGCGGAGGCCTGAAAGGCGCTGTCCGGTGAAACACCAACTAATACGGGCATGGTCAGACGGGGAGAGGCCATTCTGACACCTAGGGTCGCCTCTCCTACGAGCCCTAGGTGGGGAAGTTTCCTGGGCGCACCGGACAGTCCCCAATGAAATGGCCTGAACCGCCACAATAGAAACACAGCTGCTTCAGGCGACGCTACGACCGTTCCTCCTGGGACAGGTGGGCTTTCTCAACCTGCATAGGTTCTTCCTCGACGACCATCGGAGGAGGAAGAGGTGGCCGCTGGAATGTGGGAGCCAAGCGGGGTAAGCGGCGTGGACGGATGACCTCCTGTTGTCTTTCGGCAAACCGAATATCGACTCAGGTGGCTAAGTGGATTAAGTCATCCAAAGCTGCTGGTAGATCCCGAGCGGCGAGCTCATCCTTAATTCATCCTGAGAGACCTTGCCAAAACGTTGCCACCAAAGCTTTGTTATTCCAGTCCAGCTCCGAAGAGAGAGTGCGAAACTGCACCGAATACTGACCGACCGTGGTGTCACCCTGACGCAGCCGGAGCGTTGCTGCGGCGGCCGAAGAAATACGGCCTGGTTCCTCAAAGACTGTGCGGAACCCCCGGAGGAAGGTTTGGAGGTCAGCTGTCAGAGGATCCCCTCGATCCCATAGTGGCGTAGCCCAAGCCAAAGTGTCTCCAGACAAGAGGCTGATTATGAAGGCCACCTTGGCACGCTCTGTAGGGAATTGATGCCCCATCATCTCGAGGTGGATGGAGCACTGGCTGATGAACCCACGCCATTTCTTGGGGTCTCCATCATAGCGTGAGGGGAGCGCCAGGTGCAGAGTGGGTCCAGAAGCCGGAGCAGGTTGCACAATGGATGCTGGAGCAACGGATGCTGGTGCGGCGGCAGCCGGTGGAGGTAGACGGGCCGCAAGGTTCTGCATCATAGCCGCTGGCTGGTCAATACGTTGGCTTTGCTGGGCGACTGCCATCGTGACATCCCGGAGATCGGGCAGAGGTACCCTGGCGGAATCCATGGCCAGTCCGTACTGTAACGCAGAGGTGGATTCGCTGGACCACCGCAAGCGATGGTAGTTAAGCCACACCAGGGAGCGGAGTCTAAGTAGCCCCCGGTTTTCACCAGAGCCCGCCGCAAAGCGGGATGGTCTTGCTGCGGCGTGAGGCTACCAGGTCGCTACCCCTGACGTGACTTGCTTGCGGTGGCGGCCGGGGTACAGCGTGGTACAAAGACGTAATCCAGAGACGTAGTCAGGAACAGGCAGAAGGTCAGGGCAGGCAGCAGAGGTTTGTGGTCAGAGACGGGCAGACGGTCAGGACAGGCGGCAAACAAGCAAGGTCAGGAAACGTAAGCAAGCGGACTGGTACGCGGGTAATCAAGACTGAACTCCAATACTCTCTAAACACATGGAAAACACACCAACGGACTGGCAGGAAGTGCTGAGGGCGTATTCCTTAAATAGAACCAGTGCCTGACAATTGACCAATTATCGGGACGCTGGCCCTTTAAATCTAGAGAAGCTGTCGCGCACGCGCCTTAAGCAGTGGGCACGCCCGCGGCGGCCAGGACAGGCATTCACCGGAGCGCGGACGGGTAAGTGACCCGCGCAGGGGACAGGAGCGCAGAGGGATGGTCGCAGGCAGCCGCCGAACCCCCTGCGGGCCGGGGGGTGATCGCGGGGGGCAGCGGCGCCCGCGACCCCCGTGACAGTTTCTTTTGGAGTAATGGCTTCTTCCTGGCAGTGGCCTTTCAGCCTTTGTTGATACAGTACTCGTTTCATTGTGGGTAATGACACAATCTTACAGCTTCCACCAGCATCTTCACAAGGGCTTTTGATTTTGTTCTTGGATTGATATGCGCATATTGGACCAAAGCACATTCATCTCTGAGACACAGAACCCGTCTCCTTCCTGAGCAGTATGATGGCTGGACATTCACATCTTGTTTGTACTTGCATATAATTGTCTGTACTGATGTATCTGGAAATTGCACACAGGGATGGACCAGACTTGTGAAAGTCCACAATTCTCTTCCTGATATCTTGGCTGATTTCTTTAGACTTTCCAATATTGTTAGAAACAGAAGCAGTGTGTTTCTGGTGTACATGAAAAAAAAATCCACAGCTGTGTCTCTAATTAACTCAAATGTTGTCAATAAACCTCTCAGAAGCTTCCAAAGACATAACCTCATCATATGGGCTGTTCCAAATTGTTTAAAGGCATAGTAATCCTAGTGTATGTAAACTTTTGACTTTGCAGAAAGTAATAGAAATGCCTTAAAAATTCTCTCTCATTATTCTGGCATTTGGCAAATATAAATAATTTTGGTTCTTAATTGACCTAAAATATGTAAGGTTTATTCTGATTTAATGTCAGATAGTGAGAAAAACATGCATATGTGTCTTTTTATATAGTGTATATAAACTTCTCTTTTCAACTGTATATAACTACCTAATTAAGGAGGGGACTTATATAGCTACATAACTATGGAGAGTACTTATGTACCTACCTATGGAGGAGACTTATATATTGTATCTATCTGACTATGGAAGAGACCTATATACTGTACCAGCCTAACTATGTAGGGCACTTATATGCCTATCTGATTTAGCATGGCTGTGTCTCTGCTGTGTTCCTGTTCCCTGCACCTGCTGCTGCGGTCCTGTCTCCATGCAGATTGGTCCTTGCTGTGTTCTATGTTTCTGAGTACTCACTTAGCTGTGTTCCTGTCTGTGTCTGCACACGCTCCCTAGAGAGTGCGCCCACCTGCTGGTCTGAACTTATAGGGACAGTGTACCAATTACCTGTCCAATGACCTACGACCTCATGGCATATAAGGAACTTCCTGCCTCTGTTCCAGTGTCAGTTCATTAATGTCCATCTGAGCTCCTGACTACTGCTGCTGCGTTCTGTTGTTCCTGTATTAACCTCTGTGTTACCTGCAGTTAGCTCCTGTGTTACCTACTCCTGCTGTTCCTGTCGCTGTACCAGTCTGCTATTACCTGCTGTTTCCTGAAGTTGTACCAGTCCATTACCTGCCTGGAACACTTTTACCTGTCTATGGCTACACCTTCTGTGACCGGTCACGGCTACAAGTGTCCAGTGTTCTGTCCTGCACTTCGGCTACCACCCAGTTATATCATCTACTCTTGCAGTAACCCAATAACAATACCCGGCGATCAACGTGTCAGTATCTAATGACTAGTGGCAGAACCAGATAGCAGAGGTATATGGTCCACCATAGGTTTTCAGCCCTAGAAGGAGGGTGCTTAGCAGGCAACCTCCAGATCTGGTTAAGCAGCCTACTAGGAAGCCTAACCAGCAGACAAAATGCTTACATGGACTCGATATTTAAATCTATTATGTTCACTCCCTCCCAGCTAATCTGGTGTGTGGTTGTTATTTGTTTGATCTGGCTGATTTGACTACACTTCACTGCTTAATTCACAGTTTGACTTTTCTTTCCTGGTAACGACCAAGCTTTCCCTGACTTTGATTTTAGATCTAGTTCTGGTTCAGATGCATTCTCTGACTTTCCAGTTTTTTACTTTTGAACTGATAATGACTACTTCTTGCATGTTAGCTTACACAAGTCAAAGATCATTCCGTGGATGCATCCTAGAGATATGCAGCAGCAAAATCCAGATCCTTGTAAAGGGGTTAAAGGGTAAAAACCTGTGATCCCTTAGGTTATGTCTCCACTGCACACATTTTCAGTGGTTTCTTCTGCGGTTTTCGTTTTCTAGAACCGCTGAAAAAACGACTGAAAACAGATACCATAGACTTTAATAGTAAAAACATTCTGTTGTCTCCACTTCTGCTCGTCTTTGCTGCTGGTCGTTTTTTGAAACATGTTGCAAAAAACGACAGAGCAGTGCAGAAAATTTACTATTGGAGTCTATGTAAAGCACCGGACCAGTTTTGGTGCTTTATTGGTGTGTTTTTGGCAATTATAATGTTGAGCATTTCTGCAACAAAAGCACGAAAAACTTGGAAAAAAAGGCAAAATGCGGCAAAAAACTGTTGTTTTTTTAGCTGTTTTTGACATGCACTGGACAAAAAACTCAGTTTTATGAACGTTTTTAGGATTTGGTTTTCAGTGAGTTTTTTGGCCAATATTGTGTAGACGTAGCCTTAGACTTTGCTAAACAGAGTAGCTTGCACCGTTCCCAACTGTGGAGGTGCATTTGCTCGGCCTGCAACCCTTAAATCATTACATATATACACTTAAGGCGACATGTATGAACAAGGCTGCGCCAGTTTTCTGGTGTACTTTGAGACAAAAAGAATGTATGAACAGATGCACTCCAAACATTGGCACGATAAGTGCCTTTGTAATGCACCAAAGACACTTTTCAGTGTGCCAAAGATTAGGTGTGTTCTGGGGGTGTCGCATCACATTTATAGAAGTAGACACATTTATGATTCTTTGACACCAAACCTAAGTGCAGAACAGTTAGAACAGCCAGACCAAGTTTCAGGAGGTCTGCCTGAACCTGACTTGTCTTATTGGCACTAGACTGTGCCTGTATGTATGACCTGCAGAAGAACAGGTTCATACATTTCGGCGCATTCTACACTGTCTTAAGGCTATGTAGAACTGGCCTGTCAGCGCCAGGATTCAGACATGTCGCCTTTAGCGTTTCAGATTTATCCTATATATGTGTAACTGTACGAGAAAGTAAAATCATGGAAACAATCGAAAGTGGGTGAAGATATATTGCATTGTATATGTATTAATTGTATTACAGTTGTATCACAGTATACTTTATAAGTCCAAAACAATTGTGCAAGTTTCTGTAGCTTAGAATTGTAGGAGTGCCATTATGAATTATGAAAACAGGCAGTATCTCTTTATTGCACAAGCCAATAAAATCACCATGTAAGCAATAATAATAACATTTTGATCCATTAATTAATTAAAAAATATCCTTCTATTATTCTGAAGTCACTGCTAGAACTACGCATGACAAAAAATCTTTCACCTAAATCTGACTGTTCACTGACCAAAAGTGCTGAATATGACCTTTTAAAGCTAAAGCAACAAGTAACCATGTTTATACTTACTGGGAACAAACAGTCCTTAATAAGCCATAATACTGTGAGTGAAAAAATAAGCAGAATCTTTTGGTGATAAGGAAGTGATAGTGAAATGCAACTCTCAGCA
Source organism: Phyllomedusa bahiana (assembly GCA_025379985.1). NCBI lineage: Eukaryota > Metazoa > Chordata > Amphibia > Anura > Hylidae > Phyllomedusa > Phyllomedusa bahiana. Next base: position 15,887 of record JAODAL010008567.1, on the reverse strand, counting down.
TAATGGAAATATACTGCATACAGAAGAGCATCTTGTCAGGCCTAGAACCGTAGCGAAGTTTTAGTTTTATAGCTTCGCTATGGTATTTCTAGGCGCATTACTGCTGGAACAGGTAGAGCACTTTCAAAGTGGTTTACCTGAGCCAGAAATGTCGTACAAGCACTAGAACGAACATGATTTATTACCCACTGTAGAGCGGGTTCATAAATCAGGCACATTCTAGCCTATAATTAAACGAATGAAATTTGGCGTGTAAACGCCAAATTTCATACATGCTGCCCTAATTAGGCATATCACACTCATATTGGTCACTGCAAGGTCAACATTGCACCTTATGGCAAATAACATTCTGAGGATCGACAAATAAAATTGTTCCTCTACAAAAAGATGGCCTAGGCTATAAGAAGATTGCCAATGCTCTAGAACTGAGCTGCATCACTGTGGCTAAAACCATACAGCGGTTTAACAAGACAGGTTCCTCTCAGATCTGGCCTCGCACCGTCGACCAAAGAAGTTGAGTGCACTTGCTCAATGTCCTATCCAGATATTCAAAATAGACATATGATTGCTGCCAACATTGCTGTAGAGGTTAAAGGGTGGAGGATCAACCTGTTACTGCTCAGACCACACACCATAGACTGCGTCAAACTGGTCTGCATGGCTGTCGTCCCAGAAGGAAGCCTTTTCTAAAGATGATGCACAAGAAAGTCTGCAAACAGTTTGCTGAAGACAAGCAGACTATGAACATGGATTACTGGAGATACTGTATGTTCTGTGGTCTCATGAGACCAAGATAAACTTATTTGGTTCAGATGGTGTCAAGCATGTGTGGTGACAACCAGGGGAGGAGTGCAAAGACAAGTGTTTTTGCCTACAGTTAAGCATGGTGGTGGGAGTGTCATGGTTTTGGGCCAACATGTACTCTGACATACTGAAGCAGAGCATGATCCCTTGAGAAACTGGGCCACAGGTCAGTATTCCAACATAATAACAACCCCAAACACATCTCCAAGACGACCACTGCCTTGCTAAAGAAAATGAATGTAAAGGTGTTGAACTGGCCAAGCATATCGCCAGACCTAAATCCTATTGAGCATCAGCGGAGCATCCTCAAACGGAAGGTGGAGGAGCGCAAGGTCTCTGACCTCCACCAGCTCCATGATGTCGTCATGGAAGAGTGGAAGATGATTTCAGTTGCAACCTGTGAAGCTCCAGTGAACTCCATGCCCGAGAGAGTAAAAGTAGTGCTGGAAAATAATGGTGACCACACAAAATATTGACACTTTGGGCACAATATGTCCATTTTCACTTAGGGGTGTACTCACTTTTGTTGCCAGTGGTTTAGACATTGATGGCTGTGTGGTGAGTTATTTTGAGGGCACACTAATTTTACACTGTTATCCAAGTTGTACACTTGCTACTTTACTTCAGAGTGTCATATCTTCATTGTTGTCCCATGAAAAGATATAATACAATATTTACAAAAATATCAGGGGTGTACTCATACTGTATGTCAGGATTGTGTACAAACTCATTTACACATCCTAGATAAATGTCAGAAAATCTTTCAGTTATGAAAAACACTGATACACTGCTCAAAAAAATAAAGGGAAAACTAAAATATCACATCCTAGATCTCCATGAATGAAATATTCCATATTCATTACATAGGGGAATGTGTTGAGAACAGTAAAACATAAAAATTATCAATGAAAATCAGAATTAATATCCCCTGGAGGTCTGGCTTTGAAACGATACTCAAAATCAAAGAGGAAAATCAAATTTCAGTCTGATCCAACTTAAGTGGAAATGACTCAAGACAAGGAAATGAGGCTCAGTAGTGTGTGTGGCCTCCATGTGCCTGTATGACCACCCTACAACAGTTGGGCATGCTCCTGATGAGACAGTGGATGTTATCCTGAGGGATCTCCTCCCAGACCTGGACTAAAGCATCAATCAACTCCTGGACAGTTTGTGGTGGATGGAATGAGACATGATGTTTCAAATGGCCGGTACAGAGAATCAATGTCTTCATCATGCAGGAACTGCTAACTCACTTCAGCCACATGAGGCCTAGCATTGTCATGCATCAGAAGAAACCCAGAGCCTGCACCTGCATATGGTCTCACAATGGGTCTGAGGACCTCATCCCAGAACATAATGGCAGTCAGGGTACCACTGGCTAATACATGGAGGGCTGTGCGGCCCTTCAAAGAAATGTCTCCCTACACCATTTCTGACCCACTGCCAGGAGGATGTTGCAGGCAGGAGAACATTCTCCACCGCGTCTCCAGACTCTGTCACGCCTGTCACATGTGCTCAGTGTGAACCTGTTTTCATCCATGAAAAGCACAGGCCAATCTTGGTGTACTCTGGCAAATGCCAATCGACCTGTACAGTCTTGGCTGTGAGCACAGCACCAACTTGTGGATATCGGGCCCTCATGAAGTCTGTTTTTGACAGTTTGAGCAGACACATGGATTTTATTGGCCTGCTGGAGGTCATATTGCAGGGCTCTGGCACTGCTCCTCCTGTTCCTCCTTGCACAAAGGAGTAGGTAGCGGTCCTGCTGCTGGGTTATTGCCCTCTATGGCCCCCTCCACATCGCCTGGTGTACTGGCCTGTCTCCTAGTATCTGCTCCATGCCTTGGACACTGTGCTGACAGACACAGCTAACCTTCTTGCCACAACTCGCATTGATGTACCATCCTGGATGAGTTGAAGTACCTGAGCAACTTCTGTGGGTTGTAGACACTGCCTCATGCTACCTCTAGGGGTGAGAGCAATGACAAAATGTAATAGTGACCAAAATAACAACCAGAAGGATGAGAACAGTGAAATGGACTGTGGTCACCACGTGCAGAACCACTCTTTTATAGGGGTTGTCTTGGTAATTGCCTATCATTTCTACCTGTGGTCTGTTCCATTCACACAACAGCAGTAAAAATGTATTCACAATCAGTATTTATTCATAACTCGACAGCTTGAATCCACAGAAGTGTGATTGACTTGAAGTTACAGTGTGTTACGTAATTTATCAGGCTGAAAAAGATAGACATCCATCCAGTTCAGCCTACTGTGCAATAGTGTTGATCCAGAGGAAGGCAAAAACCCCCATGAGGAAGAAGCCAATTGTCCTCATTTTAGGGAAAAAAATTCCTTTCCAACTCCAATTGGGCAATCGGAAGAATCCCTGGATCAAGACTCTTCTCCAGAATCCTAGTCACTATAACTTGTTATATTATTACACTCTAAAAATGCATCCAGACCCTTTTTGAACTCTGTTATTAAATTCACCATATCAAGTTCCTCTGGTATAGCGTTTCACAGTCTCACTGCTCTTACAGTAAAGAATCCCTTTCTATGTTTATGTAGAAACTTTCTTTCCTCAAGACGTAGAGGATGCCCCCTTGTTCTAGATACAGTCCTGGGTATAAATAAATCTTGGGAGAGATCTCTATATTGGCCCTTAATATATTTAAACATATTTATTATGTCCCCCCCAAAGCCGTCTTTTCTCTAAACTAAATAACCCTAATCTTGCTAATCTTTCTGGCTATAAACAGATGATCATAATTCACCATAGTTCATGTAGCCTGTTGACACTTAGGCTCTGTCCACACAACAAGAATTTATAGTTTAGATGCCGCCTACAAATCCTCAATGAAAACTGAAAGAAAATGATTCCTATTGACCTCAAAAGAAGCATATTTTCAGGGTGTGGTTTTCAAAACTGACACGCGATCAAGATATTTGAACATGCTCATTCTTTGGATGTATTCCATGCAGAAAACGCATGGGAATTTTCAATTGTTGTAAATGAAATGGCTTAAATTCTCATGCAATAATCATGTTTTGCCTGTGGTTTTTAATGTGGATCTGCTTCAGAAACCAATATGTATGAACAGCACTCTTTCTGACTGCAAACCACCTGTAAAACCAAATCCAAGAAACGCCTCTAAATCCATATGAGTTAAATACGTGTTAGACAACATAGATTTCAATGGAAGTATCCACATGCATTCCACGTTTAAATTTTACACTGTCGTGTGAACATGCCCTTACTGTGTAATCGTTGACACACATACAGTCAATTTGATAGAAAACCAATAAGTATGTTTTTTGGAGTCTTTCAGTAAACCAGAGTTCCTGGTAAAGAAAAGTCAAACACTCTCCACTGCTCTTCTGTTTACTTCTTGCTTCCTGCACATCAGGATGTCACTGCTGCGGCCACTGATTGCCTACAGCACTCACGTGCCATTGCCTCACTTTATCATTCAGACCGCAAGGAGTAAACATAAGACTGGTGGAGAGTGAAGACGGGCGCAGCGTTGGAGCAGAGGTGAGGGGAGAGATGAGTATAAGTTTTTTTTATTTCAAATGGTCACTAGTATGTTAATAGTAAAAGAAAAAACTGAAGTGGACAAACAATTTAAACATGAATTCACTAGAATAAGTGGACAAGAAGACAATCTTCACATTTTCATTCTTCAGACACTTCCTCAAACATTACTCTTCTGTTACATTTTTTAGCCATTGCACATCAGGCTTCAGCTTAGTGCCATAGAAAACATCTCTTCTTCTTGATAAATGCTAAGTCAATTAAAGTCAAGTAAAAATAGCCAGTGTATTGTTATAATCTGTAACGTTTTATACAGTTTGACAGCACATGGGAAAGTATGCATTAAAAGTTTTCCTGCCCTCCAGAAGTCTCTAAAATACAAATGAGATACACAAGGGACATACAAGTACCAGCAATATGTTGGATCTTCTTGCATTTGTCATATTTTATGAGAACAAACTCTTCTCAATTCATAAATTGTGTTCTCTTCTATTGGGTAAGTATAGTCTTCTAAAGAAAATGTTCTAGCAGCACTGGCTCTAAAAAGGCCGGCAATATGATACCCTCCATTACTACTTTTTACAAGTTCTTTATTATTTGCTATTTTTATACCAATACCGCTTAAACAGTGATGGTAAGCCTGCCATATTGAAAATAACTAAAATATGTTTTAATTAAAGGGACACGATGTTTAGAGACACACTTTATATGTATTTTACTAGGATTTTTAAGAAGAGGATTTTGGAAATATTGTAGTGAAGTATAGTTCTTGTATAGTTTAGCGATATTAATAAATGTTCAGTTTTATATGGTAGGATTTTTTTTTGTGATTCCTGTGCTTTACGGTGATCCTCCCAGTCTCTATTCCTCTTTAATATCAGTGATTGTAGATACCAGTTTTACATATACTGTATAAGTGATTACAGTAAAGTTACATAAAGTGACTCAAAGATGATAAAGGGGTGAATGCCAATTATGATGCTGCGATCCATATGATGTCAAAACCACTACATTATTTTCTTTAAAATTGCTTGATGTGCTGATCATTTTTTGTTTTTTGACTTTTTTGTGTGGGGGGCTTGCAACTGCCATATTGGTCATGCATTCCACCCATCCATTCAGGCTGTTTTTATTCTGAGCAGCATGTAGCTGGGACCTTTATTTCCCAAAATTGTGGAGGCCTGATAGGGCACCAAGTGACGTGAGAATGGAGAAAATAGTATAGGTCATCATCTGAACTGAGGTCACCTTGTCATTGATGGATGGGCTCTAAAGGTTTTGATCAAAAATCTGCTAACTGCAAATAACACCCGCCAGTTACAGCGTGGGATGAAGCCGCCGCCATTCTGCGCTGTTTAACGCCATAGACGCTGCGGCAAACATGGCCGCAGCGTCTAAATGAATGAGAAACAGTGCCACGCACTGTTCCTCACTCCGATTGGAGCCTCTGTAGAGAGATCACTGGGCCCAGATCGCTTAACATGGCAGCTGGAAGCCTCGTGAAGGTTTCAATCGCCGCCATGTCTTTTGTTTCACTACTTCCTGCCCAAGGCAGAAAGTAGTGAAACCGCCATTTTGGTACACCCTAATGCATTGTTAATACAATGCATTAGGCTGTATAAATAATCGCTCCACCTAGTGGCTTAATGTTAAAGTAAAAAAATGTTTTACAGTGTAAAAAAATTAAATAAAAGGTCAAATACCCCCCTTTTGCCATTTTACAAATAGAAAAAATAAATTAATAAAAAAGTTACAATCAAAAACTACAAAACTCCACTTGAGATCAATAGGAGGAGAAAACCTACACTGATGAATGACCCCGGCTATACCAAAAATTATAAACAATCCACAAAAAGGTATAAATGCTAGGAATATCAAGATAAAACTTGGTCCATACTATCTTGCTACCATGCCATGGATGTTGTTTCTGGAGATCCATTTTTTGGTATCTTAAGACTCCGGACTGAATGCTGGCTCAATGACCATACCATTGGGGTCGTGAGTTGCCATATATGTCACTGTATCTTTTGACTATATTGACATTATTTTGCTTTGTACACTTCCCCTTTTTTTCCCTGACAAACCTCATTTAATTTTTGGGGAGAAATGCATTGGAAAGTTAATGAGTATCCATGTATGGATATTTCATCTGGGATATTAAGAAATGTAAATTTATGTCCATGTATGGATACTTCATCTGGGATATTAAGTGTGCATGTGGGACTATATACTAGCGTTTTAGGATGATACACTCTCTTTACACTGTATTTATCTTGTTAAGTATAGTTAACATATTTTTCCTTTCTTTCTTTTGATACTTGGCATATTTATGCTGTATGGTATAGATTTGAATATCTACTGCTAATTGGTGTGCATTTCATGCTTATCTTGTAATATTATCTTGCTAGCTAGTTGTAGTCTCTAGGGTACAGCTTAGGAGGTACGTGATTGGGGACGCCCTTATTGGGGCGAACACCCCACTCTTTTGGTTAGGTAGCTTCTTTTGGTAGGGATAGGTTTATATATTGTTTTGGTTAGATTAGGCATTTTTTGAGCACAATTAAGATATTTTTATATTTTCTATATGAATAAAAGTTAAGTTTTATCTTGATATTCCTAGGATTTATACCTTTTTGTGGATTGTTTTTTGTTTAATAAAAAAGTTACACGTTTGGTATCGTTGCGTCCAGGAAAGTCTAATCTATTCACATAAAATATCATTTATCCTGTACACTGAACACCGTAGAAGTAAAAAAATTTCAAATACCAAAACTACGTTTTTTTTGTCATTTTACATCCCCTAAAAATTGTAATAAAAGTGATAAAAAAGTTGTATGTATTCTAAACGGGTACCAATAAAAAGTACACTTCAGCCCGTAAAAAATTATGCCCACTCAAGTCTGTAGGTATACAAAAAAGTTATTGGTGACAGAACATAGTGCCGCTGCGCAAATTTCAATAATAGAAAATGTTGTTTTTTTTTTTACGGTACCAAAACATAACAAAAACCGTACATGTTTGGTGTTTCCGCATGCGTGTAAACCTGCAGAATACATAGAACACATCATTTATACCGGATAGTGAATGCCCTAAAAAAAATCCCTGCCAACATGGCCCAAATAAGTTTTTTATTCACATTTTTCCTCACTTGGAATTTTATAGTATAGTATATTCTACAGTACAGTGAATGACACCATTAGAAAATACATCTTGTCCCACAAAATAAAAGCCCTCATGTGTCTAGGTAGGTGGAAAATAAAGTTATTGCTCTTGGAAGGTGAGAAGGAAATACGAATGTGTCAAGCAAAAAAAACCGCAAGGTCCTTAAGGGGTTAATATGGACCTAACAGCCAGGGACTGACAACTTTCCAAATGTAAGTAAAAGTGATATTTTTACTTATTTTGCAGCATTTACCATATGAATAAAATAACCCAACAATTGTATAGATTGGAGCATTGCAGATGTGGTGATACCGACTACAGTATGTGTATGTGTATCTACCCCAGGGGAGTTGCTAGGGTCCCAATACATCCGGGGCCCGGGCCCTTTGGTTATGTTCACACAGCTTATTGTGGCGAGTATGGTACACACCGCAATACGCTGTGTATTTTGGAACCACACACTGCTCCCCCTGTGCATACAATTTGACATGTAATCCATAGCTCTCTAGGAGAACTATGAATTACCGTAATTGCGGTGCGCATATCGGGCGTATTGAAGCGCAAATACGCGGAGAAATGCGCCCCGCAATTTACGCAGTATGAACATATATTCATACAGACACACACTCATACAGACACACACACACTCAGACACAGACACACTCAGACACGCACACACACTCAGACACTCACACACACTGAGACACATTCAGACACACACACTCAGACACACACACACACTCAGACACACACACACACTCAGACACACACACACTCAGACACACACACACTCAGACACACACACACACTCAGACACACACACACACCACACAGATACACACACACCCCGATACACACACATGATACACACAACACACACACA
>JAODAL010008567.1:0-5000 GCA_025379985.1 Phyllomedusa bahiana | reverse complement strand
CTGCGCCCCTCCTCCCTCCTCAGCCCCGTCACCTCCTGCAGTCGCCTCCCTCCCTCCCTGCACCTAGCAACCATCCTGAGCTGTGAGTGCGTCCAGAGCACGGACACACAGCTCAATAGAACGTCGCTGCTGCAGGCCCGCAGCCTGGAGCCGGCGGTCTGAGACTCGGGGCACAGGCAGCTTTTTTTCGGGGCTCGTGCCCCGAATAAACCTGCCTAGTGACGCCCCTGATCTACTCACACAGTTCCCCCAGCCACCACATTGCACTTCCCCCCAAGTTGCTTCTCCACTATCACTCATGACAAGCTCTCCTCCTACTCTCCAAATCCAACCTCACTACCTGTAACCTTGATCCACTCCATCCACTTCATCCAAGACCTCAGCCCTGTTATACTCCAGCTCTCCCCCATCTCTTCAACCTATCACAACCGGCATCCCCCTTCATTTTTAAGCATGCTCCATCACACCCCACCCTAAAAAAACTTCCTTTGACCCTCCTCTCTCCCCCAAAATTCGCCCCATCTCACGCTTCCTTTTGCTTCAAACTCTCGAAAAAACTTTCCCCTTCAAAAAATCCCCCCATCGTCCTCTAATTTCCTTCTTGACCCACTGTAATCTGGTTTCCAATCCTCACTCTAAAAACGCCTAACCAAGGTCACCAACACCTAGTCATGCTAAACCCCCAGCGTGCTTCTCCTCTTAAAATTATCCCTCTGTTTTTGACACTGTCGACCTTCCCCCTCCTGCACAAACCCTTATACACAGCTTTCAGCACCGGCCCTTTCCCTGGATCCCTCATACCTCACTGATGGACATCGCACCACCTCCCCCCTCTCACCCTTCTCACCCTCTCTCTGTGGTTCCCCCAGGGGTCAGTCGGGGTCCCCTTACCTTCTCTTCTACACTTTTAAACTGGGTAGCTAATAGCATCCATGGCTTTCAATACCAGGTATCGAGACACCAATTTTTACACTCGGGCCCAGACATTAACTCTTACGCCCAAAATCCCCGTTGTTGTCGTCCCTATCCTCCTTTTTCCCCCGTCTCCTAAAACTTAATGTAGAAAAACTGAATTCATTATCTTTCCCCCTTCCCCCCTCCCCCCCCCCTTTGATCTCTCCATCATAGTCATGATTAATTTTTCCACCGGGTTCCGCAAGTCCGCTGCCTTGGGATAACCTTGACTCCCCTTTGTCCTTCAAACCAACATCCCCCCTCACCTCTCCTGCCCCTACCTGAAAATTTTTTTTCAGAATCCGCTCATTCCTTAACCCTGTCACTACAAAAAATGCTGGTCCATGCCCCCTTGTCCATCTCCCCCCTTTGGACTACTAAAATCCTCTTGCGGGCCCCCCGTCTACACTCTTGCTCCCTTTGTCCATCCAAAATTTCTGCCCGTCTTTCCCAAATCTCTCCCCCGCTACTCCCCTGCCTTCCCCTCGCCAAACCCTCACGGCTTCCATTTCCAGCAATTAAATTTTAAGTACAACCATGCCTACAAGGCTCTCCAACCTCTCCCTCCTTTTTCCCTGCCTTTTCTCCCGAAAATCCCCTCACGCAACCCTTTCCCCCTACAGGGCTTTTTCTGTTCCTTTGTCGCTCCTTCCACAACCCCTCCAAGATTTCTCTTGTGCTTTCCTTCTCTAACTCCCCCCAACAAATCAGACCTCCCCACTTTCACCAGCTTCAAAAAACAAATGAAAAACCCATCTCTTTAGGGTAGCCCATTAAAATAGTACCCCCGCTGTCACTACCATCACAACCCCTGTCTGCCCTCACCCCTTTGTCTCCTTACCCTTCCTTGAATTGAAGCCTTCGGGGCAAGGTTCCTCTCCCTCTGTACCTGTTGTTAGTCACAGATTGTCACTATTGTAAATTTTTTTGCTTTGTTATGTATGTAACCCCTTGAATGTACAGCGCCCTGGAATCAATGGCGCTATAAAATAAATAATAATAATATCTTTGTTATTTGTGTTTGCTTTATATTTTTATATTTTATATTTATATTCTTTTTAAATGCTCTCAAAAATTTTTTTACACTATTTTTTTTTACTTTTTCTTTTTTACCCCAGTATGGGACTACACTATGCAATATAAAACATAGCAATACATTACTGCATTGCTATGAATTATGCCTTTCACAGGCAACCTATCAGACCCTGCCAGGCTTCATGCATGACAGATTGGAGCCTTATTTGATAACATAGCACCCCATTTTGTAAGGTCATGGTTGCAAAAGGGACCCCCCCCCTTTGCCATCCCCCAAAATGGCAGACTGCAGTGACCACGCATCTAAACAGGAAACAGCTGGTATCCCAGATAGCTCCAATCTTGGCTGTTGCATCAGGAGGCCGGCTGCATATAACAGCCGGGCTCCTGAAACAGATTGTATGGGTGCAGCTTCTGTGCCCGCACAACAAAACTGCTACCTCTATGCAAGACGGCTCTGTAATGAAAATTTGATTGAAAGATACCAGCACGAAAAAAAATAGCAAAAATTTTGTGATATTTAATAAACAACTTAAAAATTGATGTCCAAAAGAAACACTCACCAAATTTGACAAAGGAAGGCACGGGGGCAAGAGGGGGAAAAGCAACCCTTTCGGGCCAAAAAAAGGGACGTACCTGAGAAGGGGTACCTTTTTTTGACCCGAAACACGTTAGTGTTTCCCTTCCCCTGTGCCTCCGTGACCGTTCACTTCTGTCATAAATTTGGGGAGTGCTTTTTTTGACATTAAATTTTTTTTTGATTTAATAAATATCCCAAATTTTTCATATTTTTTTTTGCGTGCTGGATACTTAACAAATTGTGCTACTAATTTCCCCTTGGGGCGTGAACTGCATTTCACTTTTTTAGGTGTGTGGGCTGGCTCACCCTTTCATAATTGATAATGCATCCTGGGTCTTTGGGGCCCACGATTCAATGTGGGTAAATGGGAAGGGGCTTGAGGGCCCCCTTTGCCGGGTTTTAGTTGCAATATTAACCCCTCCCCCCGTAGTACACCGTTTTATGCATTTGGGGAAACCTTTAGCCCTAAAATTTCTGATAGGGGTCAAAGGCTGTAACATGCCCCTCAACTTTTCTTTGAAATAAAAACTAGAAGGCCTTTTATTAGGTTATTATGAGTCTAAAACAAAGCTGCAGCTGCATCTTCAGGGAACCTTTCACCCATCTTTTCTTTTGAAATTTAAAAAAATTCTCCCACATGTTACATGGTTAAAAATGACTGTTCTTTTAGGACTTTGTAAACATGGTCATATATTTTTTTTTCTCTGGTTTAGTTTCTACAAAAGAATCGGGCGCTGGAGATAGGGGAATGATAATATCTAAATAGTTGGATCCTTCCGGGGGGCCAAGAGTATTTTTTCCCCTTTGATTACAGAAAGGGGTTTCCCCCCTTTTGCTGTCGTCCCTAAAACCCCATTTTGCTTTGTCCTCTCTGTGTTTTTAAAAAGTTTTGTCAAGTTGGATGTACCCAATCAAGTAAAGGAAAAAGAGGTTTTTTTCTGGTCCCCTATTCAGTTTTTAAAAAAAACAGTTTTTACTGACTGCAAATAAATTTTACACTGACAAAAAAAGGGTTTAAAACTTCTTTATACATTTAAAAAGGACCCAATTTTCCCCTTTAAGGCAGTCAGGGAAAAAATTACCTTAAAGGTTCTGGCCCCATTGGGGAAATGCATGAAAGTAAAAATTAGAAAAATGTTATGTTGTTTCATGGTAGTGGGGAGGCAGGTGAAGAATATTCTTTAAGATTACAATCGTTTGGGGTTTTTAAAACATGCAAATAATAAAAATGCGGGCCCGGGTTGACATGAAAGTTTTTCCCAAACAGATCATTTTGTAAACCCCGTGAAAGGGAAATTTTAATAGTTTTAATTTTTAATTTTTAAATTCCCCCATAGGGTTTTATGAATAAAAAAGCAACCCCAATTGGTAAAATTGCGGTGGGGAATAAAAACACGTTTTGGGATTTAAAGGGGTTTTTCTCACAAGGCTGTTTCACGGATCCTGCTCCTCACACCCCAGCTTATGCTCACACTTCTTTTCAGGTGGGGGGTGGGTCTACAGCAGTGGATGATATTTAACCTCTTTTAACAAATACACCCCCTTTTATGTAAATTTTAAATCATACTACCCAAATTTAAAAAATTTTTTAAAAAATTAAAGATTTTTTAATGTTGAAAATATTTTAAGAGCCTTAACTTTTTTTCCTGTCAGGGGAAAGCATTTGGAGGCGTTTTATTTACAGAATTTTTTTTACATTTTTTTTGGGTTTTATCCTTATGGGAGTACATAAGAGTTTTGATCCTTTTTATTTGTTTTTTTTGTGAGGAAAGATGAAAAAAAAAATTTCCAATCTTGGATTTTTTTTTTTTTCTTTTTAATTTTATTTTTCCCATTGTTTCCCCTTACAGATTAAAATAACATAACATGTTTTTGTTTGGGGCCCTTTTAGGGGCCAAAGAAAAACCTATTATTTGTAGCTTTTTATTTATTTTTTTTATTTTCTGGGAATTTAGTTTTTTCCTTTTTTGGGGAAATTGAAGAGGATTTTGTTTTTCCCTTTTTATTTTTTTAATTTTTTAATTTTTTTAAAAATTTATTTTTTAAAAATTTTTTTTCTTTTTTTTTTGGGTACCCTTTAATTTTGGGCCCTGGACTTTAAATTGTTTCCCGCTTTTTAATACACGCAGGGGGAAAAAAATTTTTTTGCTATTTTTTATTCAAAAACCTTTATAGCCTGTTAAATTCCTTAAACGGGCTTTAACAGGCTTTGTACAGGGGCAAGCCCTGAGGCCTTCGGCAACCAAACAATTTTTTTGGTAAGGGTCTAAAGCCTCTTTTCAATCACCCACATCCCCAAGTGCAAATGGTCACGGAATCAGGGAGCCCAAAATTTGGCCCGGGATTGGGTGAAATTGTTCTGGCATTTCTAACCCTCATATTTTTAGGGGCCCGCTATAAAAAGGCCCCTTTGGCTTTTCCCGAAATGGTC